>KK502688.1:178376-222984 GCA_000688735.1 Glossina austeni
TATATGTATGTATATATACATACATATACATATATATACATATATACATATACGTGTATTCGAAGTATTCGTAGTTCGCATAACGCTCTGAATCGATTATATTTATATAGATATATATATATATATATATATATATATGTATATATATAGAGTGTACTCGAAGTATTCTTAGTTCGCATAACGCTCTGAATCGATTTCGTTCATTTTCTAAGTTTATTGCCATTTTGCGTATACATTCTTAGCTCAACCTCGGAAGAAGATTAAAGTATAGAAATGAATCCAAAACACTGAACATTTAAATTAATTTCCATCAATAACCAACAACAACTAGAATAGATATCGCATTAAATTCAAATGCGATCTGCAAAAAAAAAAAAAAAAATACATAAAAATAGAATAAAAGAAGTAGAAAGTCGAAGAGTGAAAGAGAATGTTAAAGAAGACGAAGGAAGAAGGTTGTTAGCAAAGAAAGAACAACAAGAAAGAAAAAGATCAAGACGTGTAAGAAAAGTATAAATGGTAGGAAGAATTGGAGAGAGGGGTAAAAAGTGCAAGAGAAGTAGTAGAGGCAGATTAAGGAGAAGAAAAGGAATAGACAGAAGCATGGAGAGAATATGGGCGTTCACTGCATTCTTAGAAATGCGAAAATTTTTTTAAACGACTTATGATTTTAGATTGAAACCAAATTCCTTCTTGAAGTACATGCTCGACCTGTTTTTTTGATTTTCTTCTAATTGATTAAGTTTTTATAATAATAACTAGAAGCAATTATTAAATTTTCAGATAATTCAAACATATGGGTCATAAGTAGTACTTTCCGATATTTGATATTGAACTGTAGCTATGTCTTGTCAACCTTCTAATTTTACGTTACCCTATATGCAATTTACGTTACTTGTGTACCTCTGTTCGTACCTCTATTTTTTTGAGCTTCAAACGAGTTGAATTATATGCCGAACGGGTTGAAACCGCAAAATACCATGAATGGACGCGGGTCGATCTCCAACATATCGACAACGACACCTATGACCCCAAGGCTGTAGTCTGTACGAGAAAGAACACAAGGGCGTGGTATGAACCTTTCATATACCACAAAATCATCGCTAAGCACTGTTACGCGGCAATACCCGATGTGGATCAGTCGAGCATAACACGACAATGTGCTGTAAAACTTATCACGAAATCGTTTGGAATTGAATGGAACTTCACTTCCCCCCAGCCATTGAGAGGATGTCTTCCCTATACGCGCAAGTATCATGGTGGTCAGGAAGGTGAAGAGGGAAGGGAAGAGGGCGTAGTGCTTGCACACATTTGAGTTTAAAGTGGAAAGATCAGGCACTGTGGGAAGGACGTTTGCTGATAGATTGTTCTACTCTGCAGAACACTTGCCCTGGATGCGCCTGTACATAAGCACCTGTACACGTGCACCACACAGCTTTCCTTTTCTGTTCATTGTTTCTTCGTAATGATATGACTTGACGATACCTAAGAAGTAGACACGACACGACACTCATTGCCTTTCAGTGAACTTTAAAATTTATTACAAAATTCCTCAAAACACAGTAACACTTCCAAGAGGTGCATAGCTAGGCGCTTAGCTGGGCATGTAACCGGAGTGTCTATCGTTTGAGAGCACAGCCAGGATGTCAGCAGGATATGCAGCAGCCGACGAGGGATTCTCATATTTTCCACCCTACTGCCATATGAAATGACCATGCATTGCACACACATACACACGCAGGCTGGCATACACGCATATTAATACTTTTCTAGAACACTTAAACTGTTGTTTAATTGAATTTGTTTGTTAACCACTAGAGCTCGAACGGTTAAATATTATTGGGTGCCGCAAACAAAATTTAAAATAATGGCACTATGTCCTCGCTATGATGATATGACGATAATAATTATTCTGTTGCTCCTGAATGTAATAACATGTATATAATATGCAACAGCAATAACGGAACACAACAACATGTACACACCAATAAACGATGAGAGCAAAATTGATAACAAAACTAAAAAAAAAAAAAATTTCAGACTCAATGGCAACTGCAAATAAATGTAAATATATATATATATATATATAAATATATGTATATACGTATATATGCATATATATGTATAGTTATGTATATGAATGCGAGTTTGTAAATGCACTTGTAACCCCCAACAAAGTTGGCCGACAGCAGAAAAAACCAGAGCAATCGATATTCACTAAACCATCAAAAAACGAAATTAAAAAAAAAAAAGGATTCTCTTCTCAGAGCAAATTTAGTTACTGGCGGATTCTACTGTTGCCACTATGTGCAGAAAATGCAAGCTAAGTTAGGCAGCCGCCTTTACGGATTGGATTGGATTGGATTGAATTGAATTGCTCGGCTCGTAATCGATAGATTTTTCCGACTTTAGTTAAGAAGTGTGCGAAGCAGTATTCGATATGTGATGTGATTGTGTGTTGTTTGCTTATAGCAAGCATCGCATCATTCAATAACTCTGTGCGCTTGGTTAATTTTTCTTCAACGTGACTCAAACTGTCAGTCAGCTAGCTTCTCTCTCTTCCCATATTTTTTTTTTTTTTTTTTTTTTTTTATTAACAAACATTTCGTTGCAAATCGTTTCCTATGATTCTCGGTTCGATTGTTCGTTCGCTTGTTCGTCGTCAACTTTACGTTCGTTTATATTCATTTAGGTTTGGCGGCGTCTGCTGTTGCTGTTTGCATGTTCGGCTAAGTGTTAGTTCATACATTACATACGTATGTATGTGTGCATGTATGTATAAATGATGCTTGTGTGTGCATATATAGTTTGCCGCCACCACCACTACTTGTCATCATTACGTCAAAATAGAATTCAATTATGCTGATTGAGATTTGACTTTTTTGTCGATGTCTTTTTACGCGTTGTTTCCTCTCTCAATTCTACACACATTTCGACAAACATACATACATACCATGCCAACTTACGTTTATCACTTGATAGTTAATTTGTTGTATGATGATATGGTTTCTCCGAGACATCGTTGCTCCCACTTGCCTCTTGGCTTCAATTGCAAAAAAGAATTACAGCAACAAAGTGTTTTTATTATTTTATTTTTAAATGATACGTGGAAGTCATTTATTTATTTTTCCATCAATTTTTCTTTTCTTGTCGTTTCTTTCCTTTTCTTTTTCTTTACTTTTATTATTTCGCTAGTTATCTATAACACGCAATTAAAAGCATTCGATGAGAGAGGGGCTTATAGATCACAGCTAATGCCGACTTTAATTGTTTTAATTCATTATGGCGATAATGTGATGAATAGCTAATTATTATTGTTAATTGTTTTCTTCTTCTTCTTCCTCGTTTTGTTCGTTTATTTGTTTGTATTTTTTTTTTTTGTACTTAACAACAATAAACTACTTTTTTCGCTTTTGTTACGCGCAAATTTTCTATGAAAGTCAACTCTTGAACTTCCTTAGAAATAATCTTTTAATTGCCGATTAAAGCCAAATTATGAAAATTGAAAACTAAATTAACTGTGAACGAAATGAAAAAAAATTAATTGAAATTTCGACGTCTAAGATGAAAATCATTGAAGTCACTAATAAGACAAACACACATAAAACAAACAAAATTAAAAAAAAATTAAATTTTTATTCAGCCAAACGCTTGAATCCATAAAATTAATTCTTAATTAATTTTGATTACAAAACGAAGCTAAACAAAAGTCGCAATGAAATAAGGACGGAAAGATATATGAATTTAGAACTCTGGCGTTAAGCGGTAACGCCACTCTAGAAGCCTATGAAAAGGAGCAAACGTTTTTTTTTTTTTTTTTGAAAAGTTTAATAAAACGAAGTCAATCTCATGAGGTATCTTTCATTTGAGGAAAATTTGGATTTAAAAAAAAACATTTAATTTACATGTCTTCAGCTAATAACGCATAAGCGATTTAAAAAATAAAAATTTTTATATGATTTTGAATAAAAATAGAAGTTTGCGATGCAAAAGTTAGTTAATAAATAATTTTTGTCTTTAACTTGTCGAAAATACCCTAAGCTCTGCGTTGTAGAACGCCTTTTTAAAGATATTGAAAAAAATTTCAATGAAAGAAGTGCAAATTGTAGGATTTTTTTGGGAATTATACCCTACACCAGTTGTGGCACAAGGTATATGAAGTTTGCGTGGACATATGTAACACCCACTAGCACTGAAGATAGACCCACCTCCTACCAATTAATTCAGAATTACTATCTGAATCGAGTTAGGCTTGTCTGTCGCCATGTCCGCCTGTACATCCGCAATTTTTGAGATATTTTGATGAAATTTGGTACAAAGACATGCTTTAACCCAGTAGAACACTATTAGAAATGATCCGGATTTATCTTTTGGACACCATTCCCAGGTCTAACGTTAATGTTTTGTGATGAAAATTCATTCACAATAGTAATTTGACATAAAAATTAAATGGATCAAATTTGAAACACATGGATTTATTTCTTAGATCCCACTACATATAAGATTTTTCTTGAATAGTAAGGCCTTCAGTAAAATATTTGATTTTTAATATTTTATAACGAAAACGGGTCCATAGTAAGAATTCAGCAAAAATAATACCGGTTAGGGAATTTCGACCACGTAACTCAATTTGTTAGATATCAACATATATAGGGGTCATCATGAAAAGCAAAAAGAGAGAATTTCCGGGAAATTCTGGAAGTAAATTACTTTGTTCAATTTGGATTACACCATATGCTGTTTTGGACATCATCCAATATGCGGACTTTCATGAAAAGCATGCCTTTGCATAACAATTGTCGGCAATTTTCATCATTCTACTACCAAAACGAGTAAATATTGAAATAGGCAAAGTGGTGTAGGGTGCCTAATTGTCCGCCTTGTCCGATTATAAAGTTTTTATTTGTTTTTGTTAATAGTTTGTTATTCTAGTATTGTCATAAAATCGCCCTTCCACAGATTCAAATATTCATTCTTCTTCATTCTGCCTTCCCTCGAAAAATTTCATGGGAGAAAGTAACGCAGAATCGTGCGATTTACATTTTGGGAGAGCCGTGAGAGAGTCAAAAAAGCGACAAGAAAATGTCTAATTCTATGATCATATTTTTAATTAAGACTAAAATTTTCATCGCACACTTTTCAGTTCTTAAGGGAGATGCAGATGCTTTTGAGTCACATTTTTATTTGAAATTGCATTTAAAGATACAAAACAACTTTCTAAGGAGAACCACTTCATAAGGATAAAGAACGATTTAGGGCAGCTAGATATCGGCGGATAAGAGGTTACGCTGTACGTTTCCAAAGATACACTTGACACAGATAGTCTTTTCGTAGTGCTTGAAGAAGGGGTCGAAATTCCGATAGAAAGGTTTCTTTCGCATATTCTAAGACGTTCAAATGATCTTTTAGGCGAAAAAGAGAAATTGATTTTCCGAAACATATAAAGCCGCGTTTTCCTGCAAGCATTACGATCCAAGGTCATAATCTCTCTCACATGTAAGACGTTTTAAATCGATGGTTATAGATGGAACAGTTTTTTCTATGCAAATTCTTCTCATCTGAATTCCATAGCATTGCAACATTACATACATACATTAATATATTAATGACGTCTTTGTGTAATTTCGTTTTTTCCGAAAACCCAAGTGTTTAAGAAAGAAATTTTCTCTAATCGTCAGAACGCAGGTAAATTTATTTAGTTGAACATTGCAAAAAAAAAAAGTCGGTCGAGCTGGACTGCGTTCGAAATCGGAAAAGAATTCGAAAGCAATAAATTTTTATAATTTAATTAAAAATTTACTGAACTGGTTAAGGTTAATTAAATTTTACCAAAGATATATTACTGAAGAGAGTTGACGAATATTATTAAAAATTCTTTGCTGTTAAAAATATTTTTCTCATTTAATTTTCATGCTTAGCATCGAATGTTGCAGGCATACCAGATACGTCATTCAGTTTGCAACACTCAGGCGCCTTCTTCAACAGTCAGCATAATGCGTATAGATTGTTAATCAGGATAAAGTTTGAAAACGTCTGTCCGTCCGACCAAACGTCTGTCCGTCGCAAATAAAGTAGAATTGAAGCTTTTCAAGTTTGAAAATTGGCAATCACACCTCCTTTGTAAGAGATTAACCCACTATTCCCAGGAGATAATGAAATGATTCTAACGGTATCCATATAAACAAAAGGGGGCGTGGAACACACAAAAAGTGAAACTTACAATCGTTAAAAGTTTTTAAATTAAAACCTGTTGCAAATATCTCTTAGGGCCGTAGAAGACAAGAGTAGGAAAAAACTTTGGATTGAGCATCTGACTCGACCGCAAACACTTGCAAAGAATTAGCAAAATATGTGCAAGTTTTCTGTACTCATTTGAAGTGGTTATCTAAGATTCGCCACAAGGCGAACACAATTAAGTGTCTTGCGTTTTTTTGTTTACGATTATTACCTTTGCTGGCTTTAATGAGCGACAACGAGAATTCATACAAAATGTTAGTAACGCTATAAACGTCAGCAAGAAGGTAAAGGTGTAATAAATCAACGGATTAGTGCATGGTTGCATTTCGTATTTCGTTTAACAAAAATTGCTATAAACAATTTTATGATTTACAGTTATTTACATGAAATGCATTCATAAAAATCAAAACTAAAATTATTGTTTAAAAGGTACTACACAGACTATAAAGCCATTCATTCATGCTTGCATAGAGTTAGTTCTTAACGAAAATGAGGCGACTTGCGTTCGAAAATTACTTCGTTTTTCCTGTTTGCCGCTTTTTTGTTTACAAAATGTTTATAACATTTTCACAGTTCAAACTAATGAGCCATTATTGCCTAGCGTATGGAATTTCTATTCTAAGCGTATGTTTCTAAAATTGCGTAAGACTACCTAAAGTCCTGTTCACGCTCACTCATTAGCTTAATGAGCACAAGCAAAACATTAAGGAACATGGACCCGCCACCTTAACACAAAGTGTTTGCACAGCTGCGCTTAAAAGTCATCATGTGTTTGCTTAGATATCTTTACAACAGGTTTGAAGACCAGCATTTTAGCACCCAGCCTTGAGGCATAAAAGGATCCAGGAATTGTTATTCGAAAACACACAAAATGAGTCTCGCAGTCCTATCCGTCTGCCTATCGTTAATCCGATCGTAAGTGGAAGTGGGTGAACTTCGAGGTAAATGTTAGAAACCCAGACAAAAAGAGCAAAGCAAAAGCTAATACGTAAACTGTAACAAATGTCAGCCTAAAATTTAGAGGAAATATTAAAAGTTTACGTTCGAAAAAAACACGATCTGGTTACTTTCACGCCCTTCATATGAAAAAAGGTGATAAAAAACTTTTATTAAAACGTAATAGTTGAGCAAGACCTTCTTGGGCTATAAAGATTTACTTTTCATGGGGAAGGGATCCAAAAAATAGACCTGGGTAGTCTAGAGTTACCGAATGAAATTTGTAGCAAATTTCATTTTGAAATATTTACGCTTTATGGCCATGTAAAGATGGCCACCCCTTACTTCCTTCCCTTTTCCCATTCCGTCCCTCTGACTTTCGCCGTGTTACACACGTAGGAGACCTTCCCCTGAGTAATTGGTTATAATGAAAAGAAGAAAACAAACGAAAAATTGATTTTTTCAAGAACGTTTGTATGGGTGCAAGTTAAAAAGGTTGTCCCACATATATGAAAATACTATTTTCCACGTATTTTCATCGAAAAATACTATTTTCCACGTACTTTCATCGGAAAATATTGGAAAACTGATTTCAACCACTTTTCCAGTGCTTTGCAAGAAGCATGATTGTAAACATGGTGCAATCGAAAACATTTTCAATAGCATCCGTCAGTCGTTCAGTCAGTCAGTCAGTCAAATTTCATCGAGATATTCCAAAAATTGCAACCTGTACGTTAAATATAAAAATACATGTACACGTACACCAGATTGACGTACGGTCAGATATCACAATCATTTTATTAATCGATTGTTGTAATAAAAAATTGATCTCAGCTCAAGTAGTTCTAGTTGTTGCATACATTCTCACCGCAACTTACGGTAATCGGGCAATTCATCGTAAATGTTAATTTAACGGTCGAGCACACGTCTCCAAATTTAAAGCAAAAGTAATCATGATCTGCTAAGCCCTATGTCCGCAACAGAGAATAATAAAGTAAACAAGTACAAAAGTATCAATTAAAGCTTGAAAAATGTTGCCGATCGTTTTAAAAAATCTTTTGCAATTCTTATCAATCTACTCGGTTTTAGGTGATGAATGTCATAAAATCAACCTAAGAAGCATAAAACTTTGTTGGTTGTTATTAAGGAGAGGAAATAATTTTTTCTTGAATATGAAGCACAGATTCAAAATATTTACAGCGAGACGGAGCTCTTTAAAATCATCTCCCCTTAGCTTTTATAATAGGTGGTTGCGTTAATTTTGGCCAGTGACTTGTAACGGGTAAAAATTATAAAGAAATGGGAAATACTAGGGCACGTAAGAATTAAATTCTATGATTTTGACCTTTCTCGACATAAAATAACATTTTGCTAGTAAACATTATTGAGTTATTCAGCGTACGGCGACACTAAATCATGAACCACTCAAAATTACATTTTCGATCTTGAAGAAATCTGTCGCCGAAGCCCCCCCAGACACGTTCGAAAGACCACAAACTTTTTGGAGCGGAAATCCAGTGAGGGTGGGTATTGAAAGAGCCTAGGAGTCCATAGGAACCCTGTTTGGTAGGTTACGGTTTCTTTACGGGGCAAGTACGTGCGATTTCTTTTGGTTGTCCTAGGAGTCTAGGAGCATCCATGACCAAAAATACAGAACCCCTCCCACGTCTCATGAACTAGCTAGCTCAGCTAGGGCACGTACGAACTGTAGGATTTCATTACTCTTATAGTGGCCCTGCATTTATTTAGATAACAGCTTCGGATACAAGAGGACAAAGATAGATTTACTACTACGTTGGTTAAATAAAATTCGTGTAATGGTATGGTTACGTAAAACTAAGTCTGATAGCTGCAGATACATGTCTGGTCACGCAAAAAGTGGCTCAACAACTTGGCGCCGCAACGCCAACGTAGTGGCGCATACAATGGTGATTCTGGTGATGCCTCCCCATCACATCCCAATTATCGAAAGTTGGGATTTTTATGGCAATGACAGAAACCGACCTGGAGGACCAAAAAGATTCACACACGACTTATTGACCGAACACCCAGCTTAAACTCTCGCACTGGGGCACTGCCGAGCCCCAATTTTGTTGTCTTGAAAATATTTTATTTTATATTTCTAGTTCTAATTGAAGGGTTGGGCTTATATATAATACCATTAACTATAGCTTTCTTTTTCGCTTAGACAATCGTTCGAAACCTTAAATATCGTAATCAAACTTTGGTCTTCGCAAATGAATATCCTTTGAAACGAAATTACTTTAACTTACTCTAATTGAAAAGAGAAAAAGTTGTAATTGCTTTGTTCAGAAATGTGAATCTTTCTATTCTATTAAAGTTTTTTTTTTTTTTTTTCTCTAGTCATAGTCATCATTAGAGGTATAGATGCTGGCCAAAGCATTTCTAATTTTTAACATAATATTTTTTAATGAATTGTTTGGTTTTTAGTTTCTTTGCACTTAATTGTGTTGATTTCAAAATAAAAAAAGAAAAAGAACGAAGAGATATGTTAAGTGAGATTAGAACGAATCTTGGATATCCTTCTCCTTAGAAATATGATAAGCTTAAGTATTGCACTCGCAAGCAGTTTTACATCAGTCTTCTCGTTGATCCGTTCGAATATTCGGGCGGATACATTAAGCAAATTTTTTCAACCAAGTGCTCGATATGTTCCTTCACTATTACTTAGGCCTTTGGATTTTCTGGGCGTCATGTCCAGCAACATAATAATTCAATAACAACTTCTTTGAAGATTTCTTCAGGAAAATTTAATTCAGATTTCAGCTTCTGCGAAGACCTGATCCGAAGATATGTTAACTAGAGCTTTCTATGTCTTTCTGCATTCTTTATGTTTTACATTCTCATAGAAAACAAACGCATAGAGACAGCGTAAGAATATGACTAAATTTGCTTAAACTGGCTGGAGTGGCGGTAGGTTATCCTATCTAACTATCAGACTATATAACTGAGAAATGAGCGAATACTTGCGAGGGCTTAATACTTTGCTTATACTTTAGGCATCGCTGGGACTTACAACAACCACATTACACAGATGTCATAGATCATGAGCACTATTTTATTAGTGTAGGTTTTCGTGACTTAAGAACTTTGTTCTGCAATAAAACTCATATCCAAGGGTTCTGCTTTGAGTATTACTTAGGAATACCAAATTTAATAGAAACTCATAAAGACAATGAGACAAAGGGAACAAAGTCGTTGACTCAGGAGTCTTAGAAGTCACCAACGAGAAGAAAAATCAGTATGCTTGCAATCCTTTGATAGCGAGTTGCAACAACTTTTCAAAGCATTATCTATGGAAGTTGGTTTCATCCAGTGCCTAAGCGTGTGTGCTCGAATGAATGAGACAGAGAGCGAAAGCAAATAATTTGCATAAATAATTGCTTCAGAGATGTAAAAAAAATGAATTGCCATAGGAAGATGGAAGCGTTTATATACCGTTATATAAATGTTTTACAAAAAAAAAAAAAATTACGTTTCACTTACACACGAACTCAGCAAGCACAAAACACCAAATAATACTTTTTCGAAAGCAGAAGACTTACCTGGAAAATACGAAAAAAAAAAAAAAATATTTTTTTAATTTCTTGCAACAAAAAAATATACGAAAAATGATGAATTTGGAGAAATATATTTTTCATTTATTGTTATACTATCCACATATAGACGTGCGTATATAGAAAGTAGAAAAAGAAATATTTGGAGAAAATGATCATCACATCACATCACAATATGGTAACCCCATCATTATCAGCAACAGTATAATTGCTGTTTTTTATGTGTTATAAAATTTAGCAAAAAAACAAAAAAAGAAAGAAAAAAATTAATGCAAGAGAAAAAGTCTTTAATAACTTAGATTGCAGTTAGTCGGTAGTCTACCCTCATTTTTATTTTGTTCATTTATATGTGTTATATACGCATATATATATATATATATACACGCATATATATATATATATATATATATATTTATAGCCTTAAAATTGCAGCTGCTTGTTAGTCAAGTTATTATTGTTGCTTTCATGATGTTATGGTTTGGTTGTTGATATAGTTATCGCTACTGTTATTTTTGTTAGTGTTGCTGTTGCCATTGCTGTTGTTACTGTACAATTGCAAACGGCATTATTTTCTGTTATTATTATGCCGATGTATTACAGAGAAAGAGAAAGCAAGAGAGTGAGAGAAAGAGAGAGAGAGAGAGAGAGACAGATAGAAAGAGAGAAGGATGTTGTTCTTACAATACCTACAAAATAGTCTTTAAACTGCAGCACATCTTCATACGGTACGTACGCATATCAATAAATTAAGAAGAGTAGCAAAGAACAACACTGAAGAAGGATCAACAGGAAAGAAAAGAAAGTTCAAGAAAAATTATATTAAATTAAATTAAAAGTGCATAAAAACCAAGAAAAACAACAATAAAAAAAATAAATGACTAAAATTTCTTTTATCAAAACACTTTAAGGAGTTTATTTATATATATATATATATATATATATATATAGACAAATAAATCTTATTTGGGTTTTGTTTTAATCAGTTTACTTTAATGATGAATTTTATTCACCCTAAAGATAGTCTTAAAGAGATTTGTTAACTATGAACATATCGAACGACATAAACACTTAATAATTCCTTAATGTTGTCACAAATGCTTATGGGCGGAGCACGTCTTTTATCTGTTTTTACCATTTCCGACTTGAGGAGATTGCTACGGACGGATACACAGGTGGGGCTTAGAAGGTACCCACACTCGGCTCTTACCATTTCCGACTTGAAGAGGACGGATATATGGATGGGTGTTAGAAAGTGACCCACACCCCGTTAATACGTCATAATTCCTTGTCGGTGATTACAAAAAATGAAACTTTTAGTTTTTATTATTAAAGCAAATCATTTGAACTTTCAACAGAAACAAATAGGAAACAATAGGTGTGATGTCTTTGACACACGCTGCGTCACGGCAGCTTACATTGATGTAATTGGAAATTATTTTGTTCAATCTATGCGTCGTTGATCGGGTCGGTTTTTATATTCGCCTCCAACTTGATTCTGGATGTATACATATATATGTATATATATATATTTCAGATTTCAGTTCAACATCTTTTCTGGTTTGTCTACCATGGGTGTGTTGGTGGGGAGGACAGACTTACTTCTCAACTTTCTATCGTAAATTTTTGTCACAAAAAGTGCTTCAACAGCAAGGAACAAAGAGGAGATGACAAAGAGGGAAAGAAAGGAAGGGAGACTTAAACCTACGCCATACTTTATGTCCTTTCAAAATGCTCAACTTCTGATCTTTTGTATATTTAGTACATAACGCATGTTATGGAAAATAAAAAAAGAAGGGGAAAAATAAACTCTTGGAAGAAAGTTAAGAACGGGAAACAAATTACACGCTTGCAATGAATCTTTTTTACCTAGCGCTTGAGATAGTACCTATAACGAATATTATATTATGCGGACATATAGACTTCACTTGATTTTCCCATCAACTACTGAAACGCTCGATCAGCTTCTTGTTCTTCTGCCTGGAATCAATTTATGTTATATCGACGAGCATTTTCTTCTTTGAAAATCGTCCTATCATGCACTTTGCTATATAGCGATGGTTTTGCCTTTTGATGGCTGCTAATAATCATAACTAAATGGGGTGAAAGCAGTTTTTAATAGGCTAACTGTCGCTAATCCTTCTAGATGAAGCTTCCAATGAGAGTCGATCGATGGTTCGACCAGCCCTTTGGATAATAAGACAATTAAAAACACAATAGAAAAAGACTGAAAACGCCGCGAAGCAGCTCAGATATTTTAAAGCAACAATGCACAAGAAAGAGACCTGATGACTATCAAGACAAAAAGTTTATTGTAATTCAATAAATTTAAGCATTTTTATAATTAATTAGGCTTTAAAAGCGCATAGAGCCAAAAAGGAAGATTGCAAAATTTCTACACACAAAGTAGAACACAAGGTATGACCACAGCGCGAGCGCAGAGTTACCCAACTAAACAAACAACACAAAGCTTTTGTTTTGAAAATAGAAAAAATCAACCGCATCCACCGCATATTATCGAGCATGAAAACTGAGTTCTTTCTCTTTTTTTTGTTTTGTCTTTTCCATCGACATATAAAAGATTCGTTAACGATCGAATATAATTTTCTGATTTGTTCTCTTTTGCAATGTGTTTCAAATTCGAATTAAAGCGGAAAATATTTGTAGAACATACAAGTTTAGTTGCGTAAATGCATGTTGTTGTTGTGGTTGTTGTTGTTGTTGTTGTTGTTGTTGTTGTTGTTGTCTGCATCGTCATAAGCGAATGACGACGAAAGACGACAAAGTCATTATGGATGCTTCTTAAATTGGAAAACTTACCACCACACCATCAGCCAGACGTTAATGAAACAGGGAAATAAATAAATGTTGACATCGTTACAAAAACATGTTGCCAGCTAATCATATGTAATGGCTGCGAACGGCATAACTCGGAATGTGAACTCATTAGAAGGATATGGCACACAAGGCAATAAAATTGTGGACTTTCACAAATCTATAGAATCGACTTTCAACTCGACTAGAAAGAGCTCGAATCTATCAAGTTTGTGTGTTTGCATTTTTCAGGCACCATCTGACCGTAAGGTAGATAGGAAAAATATAGACATTGATTTGAAACTGATACCGTGTATTTGCTTTCGATCCCGGGCCAGTTAAATGCAAGCAGTTAAGCAGAAAAATTAAGACAAAGGATAACATTGTTGTTGTCTTATCTCTCTCTCTCTCTCTCTATGTTAACTAATGAGGACTAATCAGCAAAAATTAGTTAATAAGATCTGTGGTCCTGTGGTCAGAGAAAACTAAATTATTGGCCTTAGTTTGGAACGCAATGTGATAGATAGTGCAAAGAAAGCAAAAACGAATTGCTTAACATGATGATGTGCTTAACGAGAGTTTTCTCGATTCATTAGCGAAAGAGTCTGAAAATTAGTCTCGATATGATAGCTTTCGTGTTATTGTGAATGCGTGTACGTGTAAACATAAAATTTTAAATTATATTTTAACCCTTTTTTTAAGGATAATTTCGCTTTGCTAACCTATGCACCTTTGCCACCGGAATACATCCATCCGTACATCCATACGTTCCTTTAGGTAAAAGTCTGGAATGGAATGTTTTTTTCTTTTTAATTTAAGAATGAATCGGGTTACAGTTACTAGTCGTCTGCCTAAATTGCTATTAACAATATTTCTTATATTTTTTAATAGAGAAATTCACAAATGTATAGAGGACAGGACAGAGGAAAGCTAAGCTAAGGGAAACGAAAAGAAAAATATGAAATAAAAAAACTCCCACTCGGTGCTATTCGGTAGAGAAATTCATTAAGCTTAAGAAGAAACCTAATATTGCAGTAATACTGACAACAACAACAGCAACAACAACAACAATAACATTTACTTTAAGCTTAACATGCAAATAGACACAAGCAATTCTTATACGTACGACATGTAACACTTACAACTCTGTATAAATTCATATTAGTTAGTGTACGTGCTAGCGACAATATGATGAGACCATAACCCTCTATAAGTTGACATCCACTCATATACTGATGGGTATATGTGCATATGTAGGAATTGAGGGAGACAGACAAATGTACACACACGCGCGCTCACATACCTACATGCAAGCATACATACATACATGCAGGTTGTAAAACATCAAATGAGTTTTATCGATTTTAAGCTGGTTATATAGCTGGATATACGAAAACGATGCGATACGATACGTTGGCCAAGACAGTATAGCGTAACATTCAAACACATATTCCTATGCACACTTACGGAAGATTGGTGGCTATGGTTACATACAGATATGATGATAATATTGTTTTTGTTGTTGTTTTTGTTGTTGGTCTTGTTACTACTACTACTACGACTACTACTACTACTAGCACTGCTGCTGCTGCTGCTGCTGCTGCTGTTGTTGCTGTTACTGTTACTGTTGCTGTTGCTGTTGCTGTTGCTATTGCTGATGCTGATAATGATGATCAGAAAAAATTACCAATTCTAAGCTGAACAAACTTTGATGTATAATGAAAAAGCACAAATTTGTGGTAAAAGATTGCAGAGAATATTATACAATATATGAAATTTAACACACACTGTAAATGCACCCATAGGGACTTATACGCATTAAGGTGACGCTTAAAATACTGGAAACTTTAAAAATTAAACCAAATATTCTACAAAGTGGTTTTAAAAAGTGAGCGAAACACACACATAAACATAAAAATTTCGTTTTCAAAAACTTTTGCTTACGGCCTCGATGTCAGATTGGATATAAGTTTTTAGAAAACTTCGTCCGATTTTCTTCAAAAACTTCCCTGAATGTTATCAGAGCGAGATGATCTTTTTTTTAATGTCGATCTTCAGACTGCAAACTTCAGTAATGCAAACACTTTTTGACGCTTATGAGGACAAACTCTTCGCATTACATTGCAGAGAAAAAAAGAAAAGAAAACTGTGTTTACTTTATAGTTATTTATGAGGCTCCCTCGACCTGTGCGGTCTTGAAATTTATTGGTAAGCAAGTTTTTATTAGTTAAGTTACGTCCCCTTGCTATCTAAAGGCCAGAAAGCTTACATGTAGTCAAACAAAACTTGGAGGACTCCCATCAGATGCTATGCTAATGCTCTCGAGAGAATTTGAAAATTAGTGTCTCTTATATCAGCGAGAGAAAACTTTCTATCCAGCTTTCGGATAAAACTTGCATTCGAGTCTGTTGGACCGAATTTACACCCATCAACATAGAAATTTTTGGGGAAAATTGCTAAAAATCGCCGAAATTGTGAAGGAAAACTAAAATTTCGTAATTAAATTTTCGAAATAGCTCCGATCTGTTAGGAATATAATGCATTCGTCGAAACTTGTCTGAGATTGACTTTTTAGATGAGCTTAGGAAATATTTGCACCATTTTTCCAATTCAATAGCTTTGATAGGAAGCTTGGGAGCTAGGGCATCGCTTCTAATATCATCTTAGGAGAGCAGCTGCACTGATTTCTTACACTTAAGCATTAGGTTTCATTTGCCTAATCCCATAAAATCAAGAGCAGAGAAAAGTGATGAAATGTTTGTTTGCTTGCAGCGAGGAAAAATTATTTTCATATGTGTATCTAACTTTTAATTGCTTTGTTAAGAAGCGTATTAACTACATTTTTATAGCCCCTCATAGTAGAGTATGAACTGGCATGGAAAATAAATTATTTATTATTTAACAATTAAAAACAAAAGTAATAGTCAAGCGTTGTTAATACTTATTACTGAGAGAACTATTTACCTCGCTTATAGACTTTTAGGAGCGAGCAAGTGCCTTGAGATGAAAATTTTCCAAAAAAAATCATATAATTAGGGTTAAGCGATTTGGCAGCGAATGGCAGCTTTCATGTCCCCGGGCTAAAGGAAAGGTGTGTAAATGCATCTAATCTTAAATCCATTGGCAATGTTTTGCATTTGAAATAATAATTGAAGGTGCACTCTAATGAACCCAGGTACCGTCCAAGGAGGCACTTATATTTTTATGTCCTCCTCCGAACACTAGGTACACTAAATATGTCATTGTACAGTAAACATTCAAATTCATTTAGGGGACTTGCGCACATCCTTTTGGAATATTTAGGATTTTCAATTGAAGAAATCCTTGGATTTCCTGCTTAGAGCCTTCGTTATGTCGCTGAATATTAAAAGCAATCCCAATCAACATCATCATCATCATCATCATCATCATTCAATGACTTTTTATTAAACTCTTCCAGATTATGAATTTTCCGTGATGAGAGTAAGTGGAGTTTTTGTAGATAGAAAGGTAGGGCGTGTAAAAGTCGTCATCGTATAAATCACGCAATTATTTTCTTTCGTTATGATGATACCAAGTTCGCGTCTGTGGGGGGTCCCTGCTTTTGAGCAGATACGTACGTACGTATGGTATGGTATGGTAGTGGTAAAAACACTAATATACGCATAAGAAAAAAAAAACAAAAAAAATAAAGAAAAGAAGAGCAAAGAATATCGAGCAGAAAGTATGAGAAATAAAGAAGAATTCCGCGCAATTTTTGCGTCTATTTTAAGTGAAGGCAAGAAGATATTTATGAGCATTTCTTTACGCTGTTATAACATTACACGTTGGTTGGTTGTTATTGCTGCTTTTAATGGTTATTAATGAAATTTAATAAACATTTTGATTGGATAGTGAAATATTATTAATTAAATTAGAAGGGAAGTCAATTTTATATTCCATGTAATAAAATTTCATCGTTCGCCGTAAAAGTGAAATTAAATTAAAAAATAAATATTAATACAAAATTTATTGAAAATTAAACCACTATGCAGCACTTAACCCCCAGTATCGTACGTACTATTCACCTTAGTCGCTTATTTTACATTTCTTTTTTTTTTTTGCTCTTTAATGTTTAAAAGCATTTCAAATTTTTTTTATTTTTATTTTTATTTTTATTTTTTTTTTTCAATTTTTCTATTTAGTTATTTAGTTATTTATTTATTTTTGAATATCTTTTTTTTTATGACTTTATATTATACCTTTAGGTTACACGAAAAATAAATACATGGAATGAGAAAAGAAAATGAATTAAATCGAAATTAAAATTAATATCGATTGGCAAAATTCGACTCTGACACGACAAAGCAACCAAACTAAATAAAAGCTTATAAAATATAATAATAATTTTACAATTTTATTAAAGAAAAAGACAAGTCAATAAATAATTTTCTGCTAAAGCCTTTAAGCATTTATTAGTTTATTACTTGGGAAGAACACGAAGCATTGAAATTTACTTAACAAATGTTCGCAATTAAAGTTACAGTGGGTGATGGAAGAATTCATTCAAATGCAGACAGATATTTCCAATCTTTAAACCAAATTATATATGTCACGCTACAGCATTCTGTCCATCCGTCCGCCTAAATACCTCAAATTTTGTCCTTTAAAGCAACCAGACTTAGCTTGACGACCTTTCACATCTATATACAATTTTTTTTTCATTTAAAAAATCTTACAAAATCTGCTTAAGAACATCATAATGCTTGAAGATCGATCTTTGTGTTATATGCCCCACATATTCATTTGTTGGTAAATTATTTGCAAAGCCTGAAAATGTCTATGACAAAATCTATATGCAATAAATTAATGTCAGTTTGTGAACCGATTAACAACATGCGATGAGTACAAGAATTTCGCTTTACATGCTTCTGTGTTAATGACATACATTTCGGTCCGCCTGAACGGCCGATTAGGCAAAGGATCTCCACTAACAACTCAATGGTCGTAGTTTCAAATCTCAAATGCGGTGGAGCCGACAGCCTTACATGCTAGTGCTTTAAGACGGCTTTAGTCATAGAGCGAGTTTACCTAACTATTTAACTGGGTAGAGCAAACCTTTTTGAAGAAATGATCCCTTATAGGCTGACACATGTAATCTTCTGATAGTGACTATCGAAAATCTACCCCAATCATCTCATTACTCTTCCTGTTCTAATATGAGTTAAACGAATTACTTTAATAACGTGGAACATTTTCAAGTTTTGCTTTCTTTTTTTTCTCTTCTGCATTGGGGAATATTTACTACAATTTTTGTATATAAAAGTCTCTTAATGATTTTGTTTGGTTTCCATCTATACATGCCATAAACAACGAAGTATTTACCAATTTTCATTTTCGCTAGGCATCATGTCACACACAAAAGCTCTCGCCATTCATTGCAGCTCTGCATGACTAAATGTATGAATAACTAACAGGCACCACTGACTGACTAGATTATATGTATACGTATATAACTGATGTGTTTATAATCATAAGCTTTGCTGGCCTGCAATGTAAGCAATAAAAAAAGTTAAAAGCATTGGCATCAATGTCAGTCAGGCAGTCAGTCAGCTAACTACAGTTTATTCATTTACTTCAGAGATTCTTAATATACTTTTTTTGTACGAGTCGCGAGTTTTCTTTAATATTTACAAAACTTAGTTCGAAAATTTTACACATTAATAAACAATTTGTAATCGTATCACAACATACTTGAATGACTTACTAGCAAATGATGTTGGCGGGTATTTTTTTTGGAATATAGAAAAAACCCGGTTCAATCCATTTTCATTGCTTGGGCTACAATGTTGAAATATCCCGAAAATGGCCATCAATGCGATGAAGAAAGGATAAATGAATAGATATCAGGCTGCCAAACTGGCTCTAAATCGATTGATGTTGATATGCTTACCCGCCTGATTAGCCGAGCAGGCAACAACCGCGACTACCCTATCATCGTTCAATCTCAAGCGCGGAAGAATTTTCTTTGGTCGTAGCTGTAGTGAATGCTCAGTCGGTTATCGATTGGGTTGCGAACACTATCCACCTACTCTTTCTCTTTCCTCTCTTCTTTCCAACAGCCTTACGAATAAAGGATATCCGCTTAATTGATTGGTCGTATGAGAAAAAAAAGGTATGCGTACATATATATAAGTATACGGCTGTGCCTAAGATGACTAATTTAAATTTTTCTTTTTTAACCTATTTCGTCGCCTTTAAAATAAACCTCCAAGGAAACAATGCACTTATGTCAGCGTTTTTGCCAGTCGTCGAAACGCTTGTCGTACTCGATTTCCGCAATGGTCTTCAAAGCCTTCTTGGGCTGAATTTTTAGCGAAATGGTCTGGAAGAATCAAAGCGGTGCGAAAAGAGTTGTTTTTCCACAATTCCGGACTCTTGTTGTGAACACGTTCACGCAAACGACGCATAATATCCTTTGATAATAGTATGGCACGGTGGAAGGTATTCATAGTGCACAACGCCATGATAATCAAAGAAAACTATTAACGTCACAACTAGGAGGCGGTTTTTTCTTTCTTGTCTCTTGTCTTTTACACGATATTCGTCGGTCAAAGTTCCATCTCGCACAATAATGCTTTCCATGACAGTCATGGAATAGTCAGAAATCATCTCCTCACAAATTTTAAGTCAAAACAATTTTTCAAAGAAATTAAATGTTCTCGATACTAATCGAGATTTGACGGGTTTCCAGGCCCAAAATGGCTTTTAAAATGTTGCTGAGTGATTCTTTTAAAATGCCAACGGCATCAGCAAGCTGCCTAACTGTTAGTTGACGGCTTTTGCCCACTGAACGTAACTGCCATCGGTGGAGATTAAGGGTTATCCGTGGCGCTTTTCATCTTCAACTCGTTCTCGGGCCCTGTTTATACCAATTGTAAGCGTTTCTTTTCGATAAAACCTACCCACCAAAGTCTCACTGCAACATACGAAATGTTTTTTTGCCACAGGAAATTTCATCTCGGAAACAAAATTTAATGGAACTTCGTTACTCAAGAAAATCAAGAAAAATATTCTTTGGGTCGTGCACAACTAAACCCAGTTGAACAACACTACTACCAGTTTAGAGGAAAAAGGTTTTCTGATCTGTGATGAATATTGATTGTACTTTTCGAACACAATATTAAGTTAGCCTATCTCTCGTCGGGGGTGATGTAAACGCAGATGATCAAATGTCCTAGTAACAGATTGCAAATCAAACGAAGAATCCAAGATTTTAGATGATACCGTTAGGCAGCTTACAAAACAAATTCGGAACCTGCGATTTAGTTCGCAGAGTCGCTTGGGGAAAAGTATTTGATATTTACTAAGCGGAAATTTTTTTTTTTTTAATTTCTATGCACGATTTGCACAAAAATTGTGGATCGAATACGAATTTAAAATCTATTCAATAAAAATTCTAAACCAAAGTCAAGATTACGATTATAATAAAAGTGTACAGAAAACGTTAACGTAATTGCAAAATATCTTTACAAGTTTCCACGTCATGCCTTTGTCATGCTTTCCATTAATGGGCTTGTTTTGTAGCAATCACTTTAGTACATATATTATTATCGATCGTCAATCCTTGCGCTGTATTGAAATTTCAAAAATTTTATAACTTTTTTTTTGTTTATCAGTACACGATATGTGTGTGAAAAAATGTTCTCCCAAAGAAGTGTGCGAGACGGGGTCCAATCAACCCAAACTTTAGTCCGCGCTCCTTTTTCCAAAAATTTCATTTTTGAAATCTGAAGCGAATAACGCGATTTTATTGAAATTTTACGCACTTCTTCCAAGTAAGATGAGCTTATGGTTGAGCGAAGGATTTCTATCTTTGGCCGTAAGATAATCTAGAAGGCCAATGCACGCTGCAAATTTCTTTTGCATGTATTTCAATCCCTTTCTGATACTCTTAGTCCAAACATGGATGGTAGTCGCTTTTTTAGTTTTTTGATTTCAAATAAAGTTGTCTTCAAGCAACGGGAAAACATAGGATCTCCGACTGAATTGTCAAAATTTTTCAATTAAAATGAAAGTTGAAAATATTGCTTTTTTTTAAAGCTCCTCTTTAATGCCGATTGCATTCCGCTTTATAACTTACGTCCAAAGCTTAGCATTGATCTTCCAAGTGTCACAGCAAGAATAATTTAAATCAGGATCAAACTCCTTTAAAAATGTTAGCTTTGCGAGAAACTAATCGCTGCGATTTATCGCCCTTCTCTGTCAGACCGTCAATCGCTATGAGTTTAGTTTCCCTTGCTCTCTCTATCCTCTTTTGTATTTCCGTCCCACTTGCTCGCACTTGCTTGCAAACTGATGGATAGCAATCATAAGAAAATAGAAACTATGTCGATATTTTTTGACATCGTTTTTTGTTACGTGCCCTGTCCGGGCTGGCAAAGAATCTGCAAAAAATTTGTCAAAGAATTCAATGCAAATTGGTACGTTGTCCTTACGAAAGGATACCTTTTCCTTTTAACACATGTCACCGTTTTTTCATAATTGCGTCCTTCAAACGCGGCAACAACAAAATCACATTATTCTCCTGTTAGTTGTTTCCTTTTCTTCAATGAATTCACCTTTGCTCTCGTTTTATTCTTTTGTCTCTTGATTTTCCCCTCAGATGTTCAGGTGCATGTTTACTTCGCAATCTTTATTACTGTAAAATCTCGTCAAGCACTCAAGTGAAACATCCTTGCGGCGCTATTTATAGTCCATTGTAAGTGCAGCTATGTTCCGAGCAATTTCTCAGTCAATATTTATGCTATATCGGCCGTTTTGAGTGACATGTCACCCAATACCATTTCATGGATTTGCTGCATCATCATCAATTTTGGCGTGATTTCCATACATGATTCACTGCAGCAATGTTCTCCTTTGTAGTTCGCTTAGACTCCACCATCCAGTATTTAATTATTACAAGCAAAAGGAAAACTCCTTCAGGGTAGAATCTAACTCAGGTTAGATATTGGCTGGACTGACGACTTTCGAGCGAATGTATTTTATGGCATAGCAACAAACACTTTTTTCTTTCTTTTCAAGTTCACTTTGAAAGTTCACTATGCAAGCATTTTCACGGTGGGCAAAAGTCAAACAAGTGCTAAAAAATGTAGCGTCTTCAGCTTAAGCTTAAGATTTCGAAGACTAGGCCTTTCGAACATCTGAGCGTTTTTTAAACAACGTCAACAGCTACTATGCGCAAAATCGCATGCGTCTGCAAATAGTCTCGTATGAGGAGAAATTAAAACATCTGTTATAGGCTCTAGGATATTAAAATTAGGTCCACGAAGATCCCATCATCAATCGTGAAAAATGATAGTATAAATTAAGGAGCTATCGAAAAATGTCGCTCAAACTTAACGTAATCTAAAAAAAATTCTTATTTGACATTTTCTTGTGGGAAATCTTTTCCTTTTTTTATAGGAAAAATGTCTTCTTTTTATTTTTAAAAAAAAATTTGAAAATTTTTGAAAATGTCAATTATCGCAAATATCGCATTTAAATGATGACATCAGAAACAAATACAAATGAAATGCTATTGGCATGTATTGTACGTATTTATTGTTGCAATGTTGTGCATGTTGTTGTTGTCGAGTTTATGTGTAGGTGTATATATATATATATATATGTATGTGTTTTTATTATAAATGTCACTAAGAGTTTGGCTAATGCATCTGCTGGGTGTTTCTGTATATGACTGTTGCGACATACTTTATATATATATATATATATACATATATATAACTAAAGTTTGCATTTGTACGCTAAGCTACAAGAACACTATATAACATAATATTCTTATAGCATTTAAGAAGACTTTTCTAATTATCATTTTAGGAAATAAACGTTAAGGGATCTAAATGTGTAACGTGATATAAAAATTTTATTAAAATCACGAAAATTTTTTCAAACACATTCAGCTTCAACTTTTATGCTCTTATCTCTTATATTATCACCATCATCATCATCGTCCTACATTATTATGAATGTTTAAAAAGCAACATATGTCTAAAAATATCAGCAGCTGCGAGATGCTTTATACACTCCACGTAGTCGTTGGAGAAACAAAAAAAAAAACAAATTCTCTATTATTCAATAGAAAACTAAGGGCGTTTGCAAATATAAAGTCAAACTGTGAACGTTCCGGCCAGATAACAGTAACGTCTTAAAAGGGAAGCAATGAAATCAATACTTTTGCATTTTCATTTACATTACGCAGCAGCAGTCAGCAGAAGTGGGAAATGCAGATATTTGGACCGATCAGGACTGACTGGAGGAGAACGTAGCTAACTTGATTAGGAAAACCTTCGCTTCGTTAATATGAAACTAACCTAACTAAGACAATGTTAATCTAACTAAGACGATGCTAGGTTGGCTACCGTTTAGCTAAGCTTTCCTAAGTGAATTTAAGTTAGTCAACTAAACTGGAATCGAAGTTGATGGGTCTATGACGGTAAGTTGGTTCATATGCAGTCAGGTCGAAAAAAACGAACCTAAACTGTTCAGGGCGATATTAAACGCATTAGGTTGCGCGGGTCAGTCAGGATGAAGGATAGTTAGTCATGATGAAGCCGAGTTTCTTAGGAAAGAAGGGCTGGGGGAACTGTTAACTTGTGTCGAACATTGAGAAACACTAAACACTTCTAGGTTGGATCAGATGGCCTAAGCAGCCGAAGATGCTATTAATCGACATTAACTCAAGGAGACGTCTACATCATCCACTGCTACATAAACTCTGTGCACACTCTTAGGTGTGTTTAATTTGAAATCAATAAAACCAATAGAACAAATAGCTTAACAGCAAACAGAATCCGGGGAAAAATGTAAAAAATCCCTCTCTTCAGCCCTTACAAAATATTCAAGCAGAAAGAGGAATTGATTTGAAGCAGTTAAGTTAAAATTAAAGTAATGCTGGTAAAGAAAATTTGTGTTGACCTCGTTTACAATTATATCGAATTTTCTTCTTTTTTTTTCTGCGTTCAAAATTTCTTGAATTTTTCATCAATTTGTTTTTTAAGAGTTTTCTCTTTTCACTCAAATGCATATTTGACGCAATTCATGTTTTTTTTTTTCTTTTCTTTTCAAACACAGCCGCAAATGTTAAGGTATGCAAAGTTTGTCATTCCGTTTATAAAACAACATTCATATGTTGCATCTCTCATAAGTTGGACATTAAAGTCTTCAGAATTTTCTTTATTCGTATTAAGATAATCGACAAGTGAAAAAAAAAATACATATATATATATATATATATGTGTGTGTGTGTTCCCTTTAATTCATATTAGCTTTAAAGTAACACTAAGTTTGCTGTTCTGCTTAAAATGTCCGTCTATCTGTCCATCCGTGACAAAACGTTTTAAGTTTAACGAAATTTCTTACATTGGGCTCAAATTTGTGAACTTTAAAAGTTGGGGTAAACGTGTCTAAAAAATGAAATTTTCGAAACAGTTCTGCGATTATTTTACCCCCCGAGTACAACGTCAAAAGCAATCTATTTCATATTTAAATGCTTATTATATATTGATAATCCCTACACTATACTAAATATAGTCACTTATGCTGCGCCTTAAGATATACGATGAATAAAACAAAGTTAAGACATGTTAGAATTCAGGTTTGCCTAAAAGCGTAAAAAATTTTCGCATTTTTTTTTTAAATTTACAACATAAAGCAAAATATCGCATCACATCACATACTTGACTCTTCAATGAATCGTATTCTGCGCTGTCGAGGAATGCACGCTGCCACACACACACACACACACACACACACACATCTGTATACGTACAAATACAATATCCGACAAAGAACAATTTTCTGTGCACTGTTCGCAAAGTATTTTCCAAGAGGCTCCATAGAGAGGTTTTGCTATCGACTATGAAAGCATAGCGGTATGCTATGTTTCTGAGGCCATTAACAACTATGCATAGCATCAAATCCTTATATATATTGTATTATATATATTGTCCCGATCAGTCCGAAATTGTGAAACAATTTAACTTTTTTTTCAATCTCTCCGTATGTCGATAAAATGTTCGTTGAAGAGTGAAGTTTCGGCTCAATCTGTGATTCCCAGATAGACAAATGTGACACGCCCGTACAAAAAGTGCAGCAAAAAGATCTTGAAAGAATTGAAAATTTTGATATTTTATCGATCGGCTTTTTGCGAATAAAAATCGTGACAATTTCTATGCGTTCACTTTGTTACAGCAGATAATGAATGAGCGACAAAAATTCGTCTTGAAGCTCTTATCACCACCGTGTTATATATGGACGTATGTACGTATACGCTTTCTTTTAGCTCTATTGACCACTACTACTACTACTACTACTACTACTACTACTACTACTACTACTAGTGCTTTTCATGCCAGAGTTTTCAGCTTTCATAATGTAATAGTGTTACACACGCATACATACATTTGCACCTTTAAATTACGTGCATCGGCGATGCTGATCATTTAAAAGATATCACAAAATTTTGAACCTGTAGTTGTAAGCAAGCGTTTATATTGCATTAACTGTGTACAGAAATTCATATCGTAGAGTTAAACACATTTTAATTTCACTAATGCTGTTACCAATGTTTTCACGAATACGAGCCGCCACGTTCATGCGTTCATATCAATGCTTCTCTCTGCCATATAATACCTATTACGAGTTAAGTTAAGTTTAAGTGAAATTTAAATTTGAAATAATTGCAATTGTTTGTTGCGTTTTTATTATCATCCTCTTTGTTGGTTTTTCTCTTCTTACGCTTACGACTTTTTTTTTTTTTCCTCATTTAGTATAATTTTCATAATGAATTCGCTTTTAATTATTTAATGAACTATAAAACTTGTTTCAAGATTAGTGGACTCTCGATGGTTTCACACTCGTTGCATATTTTCGCTTTCAAAATACATTTTTTTTTCCTTACAAGTGCAAGTGTAGATGTAAAGAAAAGAAAATTTGGCGAAGCATAAAAAGAAGGCCAACTTGAACGTAGCCATCCTTCGCATCATATATACGTTGCCCTGAGGGTAAAAATTAGATTTAAATTAATGTTGTTTGTCTCTTTACGAATGCAACTGAAAAAATCTTTCGCGCACATATAAATCATATCACAGCCTTGGGCGAACTTTCCTTTTTCAAAAAGCATCTACCATCATAAGGCTTGTGGACGATATTTGACTCGCCAAATCGATCTCCTATGGCATTTTACAAAATCGTATATCGTATGCTTTTCGTATGTAAACTTTCACCTAATATGGCAGCACTCGACAGGTGCTTGTACACTCTAAACTACTTGCTTTCTTATACACATACACCTATGTCTTCTTTCTTAGGCTAATCGTAGATGATTTCTCGCTCGATTTAGTTGAATTTTTAATTACATACATTTGCTAAGAGCATCCTTGGCTGTGACAACAATCCAAGCGTGTGGATGATGTTCCCAAAGAATTAAGGAAATTAAAAATCAAAGTCAAAGTCAATAAAAAGAAATGAAGGCGCGCCATCTGTACTCTTAGAAAATGAACAAATTTACCTATGAAATTGAACGGTAACATACAAACGCAAAATATCTGGCAACGCGATGGCGTTATACAGATTTGGACCCTTTTTGAGACAAAACTGCGAATCTTCGGTTGTTGCTTTGAAGAAGAAGATTTGTATGGAATGCCAAAATCGTGCCAAAAATCGTGAAAATAAGATAAACTATAATAAGAACAACTTGTTGGGAAAGATCACTCACCCCCCCATGGGTTATAGTTATAGTGGAGACACTCAAGGTTCAGCACGAACAGGCAGTTGTTTGATTGAGCCTCAATAAAGTTGGCCATTAACTTGTTTGCAGATGTATATATATATATATATATAACACATTGAGCCCTACACTACATTGAACCTTTTTCACTCACCTCCGCAAAGGAAGAAGAAGACGCCATATTAAACCCAAAGCTTTCGAGCTTCACTTTAAGGAACGATGCCACATGGTACGTGATCGGTGCCTCACGAGAATGTAAACTTCTGACACATATACACATGTCTTATTATTAAGTCAATCGGGACATGCCGCATACAATTATGAGGAACAAGAGTTAAATCAAATGTACACAAACAGTAAAGTTTTCAAACAAAAATGCTTTACAAGCTTTTTGGTGCATAGTAAATCCACAATTACATCACAGACTGGAAACCTCGTGTATCGAGAGAAAAATAACTTGATGGATTACAGAAACCTAACAATATCTGTCCGACTGTCCTGGCGATTTTCACGTATCTTTGACATATTAGACAGAAAGAAAGACGCCATATAATGTCTAAAAATCTGAAGTTGAAATTTATAGATTGGAATGATGTTAGTTTGTGACTTTCGATTATCAATCCCGATATTTCACTTTTGGATAGATAAAATTTTTCCGAGATCCATCTAAAAAATGTTAGAAAACAGTTAAGAAAACGAGGAAATTCTAGTCGCCTTGGAAAGTTCGTAATTTTGTGACTTGCAGATTGGAATGATGTTAGTTTGTGACTTTCGATTGTCAATCCCGATATTTCACTTTTGGTGAGACAAAATTTTTCCGACATCCATCTAATAAAAGAGTTAAGAAAACGAAGTAATTCCATCCGCCTAGGAACGTACCCTTGGGCATTAAACGTAAAGTTAATCCATCGAGATCACACTCCAAAATGGATGATGAAAACGTTGTCCAAAGCTTGGAAGCACTTACAGGTGCTGGCGCATAAAGCGAATTGCGTAGCCAAGCATACCAGTGCTGAAGAATTAAACATAAAACGAATTTTTTCTGGTGTTTTCTGCACATCAGCAGAATGATGGGCATATGAAAAGGCCTTCAATGATATTCATCAGCGAATTTGGAAGACATTAAAATCTCGTGCAAATAGCAAATGCGTACAATGGCGTTTGCTATTGAATTTAATATTTAAAACTTTTCCCCATTTTCCATATTTTTTTATAGTTTCGCATAATAGATATCATGACAAAAGCTATTTTAGAAAAAATATTTTCCTTTTTATGATCTTAAAGGCATATAGACTCTTAAGGGCATATATATGGCAGGCGCAGATAAATGGCTTGCACGCAACTTTAAAAAACACATGAACAAGTTACGTTATTACTGTTAGCCAGGAGTAAATGTAAATTTTTCATTCTTCCTGCGTCTCTCTCTCTCTCTCCCTCTCTCACGCTTTCAATCTCATTCTCACTCCTTCTAACTCCTTCCTATCTTTATTTCCATCTCTTCTGTTCCTATCTGCCTCACTGTCTTCGGTTACTTTGTAATATTATTTGACTTTAGCAAGCGTTTCTTTTGTTGGTTTTTAATGGAAATTTATATTTAATTCTGTTTCTCTCTCTCTCTCTCTCTCTCTCTCTCTCTCTCTCTCTCTCTCTCTTTCTCGATGCACTTTAATAAACCTATAGAATTGCTAACGCAAACACACATAATTACATGTAGACATAAATAATTTCATTATTAGAAGAAGAAGAAGAAGAAGAAAAAGAATATGAGAATAAAAAAAAAGGAAATAATTTTAGTCTTATAAAAATTGAAATGGAAGAGAGCTTTTATGCATGTTATGTACGATATGTGCTTATGTGCGTGCAAATAAATATAAGAATGACTTACCGAATAATTACTTGAAAAAACCTGAGAATGATTAAAACACTTCCAACTCAACCCGTATATTTTAACCTTCAGTGACACTTAAACATACGCTATTATGTTAAAGTAAAAATGACATGAGGCATCCAAAGGAAGTGATTATGTCAGAGACATTCGTGACTGAAAACTAGACGAACCAAATTCCAAATCGTTGTGGGGAACATTTATAACTTATAATAAAGCGATCTTTTACTAGGAGAACTCTATTCCCAATGATTGATTGCTACACCATGAAAGAGTAAATAGTTAAAGTAGATAAAAAAAAACCGTTCTTTCCCTATAAAAGATGAAATTATAGAGGGTACCCTTTAGTTGGTGTGCCTAAAATATCATTAACTCTGTCCTCTACTTTTCTTTTAAGCATGAATGGCTTTTTTCAGCCGACGTTAAACGACTTTAATAAAGAAAATCCGGTGCTGTGACTCCAAAGAGATATGCTCGGAGATGTATACGCTTTTACCCAGAGGACCAGAGGACTTAGTTGGAATTCTTGCAATATGTGTCGGAGCAACTCCGACATATTTCATAACTGAGAGGGAAAAATTTGCTAATTAAGCTACGCGGGATAAGGTGAGGAGAAAAAGTTTTGCTAAATGTTGACTTTTATTTATACTATTGCGGTTTTCGAGAATAACTATATCAAGTGAAGAATCATTACAACGCCATTGACGAATCATAGCTTGAAGAATTTTAAGCATTCGTGGTACTCTTAACACGTTTGCTGCCACATGTAACGTTTTCAGTGCAGGCTAACAGAAGGTTTGTACGAGAAACCATTGGTGTTACTATTTGAAGCGGTGATGGTGTTTGAAACACTCTTTGCCTGGTAGGCCAACGAGGTGGTTACTCATTACTTAATGCCTCGTAGCCAGAGCTGGAACGCGTCTGCATAATTATATCAAAAATTTTAAACTTCATATCGCGAGAAATCAATACTGCTCGTTTTATCAGCATATATATGAAAAATTTATGAGGCACCTTCTGCTTCGTATTCATTACGCATCTCATCAATATTTAAAATAAAATCTTTCTTTTTTTTGTGTGAAACATTTCACTCTTTGAATATTGAAGATAATTACGAAAAATGGATAGATTCCCTTATTATTCGATATTTTTTAGCGTGTACTGAAAACGGAACATCTAGTGTGGAAATCTCCATATCCTAATGAACTCCATCCTGGTGAGTGATAGAAGCTAAGGAACATTTGCTTTTGTACTTGAACTAAACTTTAAGTGGATTATCTTCGAGATCTGACTAAACTCTTTAACGAAATGTTATGAAATGTTGTTTGCGAATGCTTTAGCGCGACTGTTAGATGAAATCATACAAAAATGTTGCGAACTCCTGCTTTAAACTCATGCATATTCGTAACGGTATGAAGACTTTCTTTGTATGTAGAAATCTGTAACGAGCTGGTATCTTTAATGTGAGTGTATACGGCTGACGTGAGTTTTTAGGGTGGTCTGGATATTTATGCTTATCAAGCGTAAGAAAATCAATACATGTGTGATTTTTTTATTCCGTTTCTTAGTTGAGTGTTTATTTGATTAGGCTGAACAACAACAACAACAACAACAACAACAACAACAACAGCAATAGCCTTATAGCAATGACTTTCTATTAACAAATTGAAAACTTTTAATAGACATTATTGTAATTCAATTTGCGGTTATACTATATTGCCTCTGAAAGCCTTTTGAGAATTCAAAAACAAAAAAACAAATAAATAAAAATAAAAAAATTGTTTTCATTTCTTGTGACAACGCAACACTTTACTCTCAGATAGAAAATTCGAAATCCGTACAATTCGAAATCCAAACGATATAAACGAAAACTCTCTTCATAAACCCTATAATCAACTTTAGTTGTAGAGTAGAAAAATCCGTCTCTAAACCTAGTATAGCGAGACTGCACTTATTCCCAGAAAATATAAACAAAGATAAGCACAAAGGTAAATTGTTTTTTTTTTTTTTTAGTCCGAAAACGTGCTTAATTGACATTTGCGTCGTCAATAGTCACTTGAATAGAAGAAGAAAAAAAAAAAAAAAAAAAAAAAAAAAACGAAAATTAAAAAAAAAAAAAAAAAAAAAAAAAAAAAAAAAACAAAACCGAAAGTTACATAAAAAAAAAAATAAAAAAAAAAAAATCAGGAAATAATTTTAGAAAACAAATCACGTTTCTCTTGATAAATACTAACGATTCTGAATAAAAAATGATTCGTTTAATTCAACATCAATTCGACTGCAACGAGAAAAGTCCAATTAGAAGGAAGCAGTAACGATCAAGACAATTCAAAGGTAAGACTAGAAATGCATCATAAATGGGGGGTGGATGGCAATGTTACATGCCCAAAAATGCTAGGCAGAAGTTCTTAAAGAAAATTCTATTGGCTTCGTCCACCTCCATCCAACAACCAAAAAAAAAAAAAAACAAAAAATTTCTCCAAAAAGCAAAAAACACAACCCGAACATGCCGTACCGTGAGCGGTGTCTGAGGTCCAAGTAATCCCTCAAAATCGATTACAACCGGAAGGACCGGAAATAAGTCTCTAATGGTCAATCGACTATTTTTGAACACATTCTTGCAATGTTGACTTTCATCAACAAAAGAAAGTGAAGAAGGAGTTGAAGCTTTCAAGATGTTCTTGAGCAACATACGCCAATCGAAAGCACTTTTTAGCATATGCAACCGTCCAGGATGGACAATTTCTTTTTAGAAGCAAGTGGCAATTAAATTATGAAACTTTTCTACATTTAAGACCACATTAACCTTTTAGCAATTTTTATGAACGGCAGTAGGGGGAAACAAAACAACTGGCGACAGTTTTAGTCGCATAATACTTCTTAGAGGCCTTTCCATTTTAGTAAACGTAAAGTTGGTTAATATTTCTCATCAAAAAAAAAATATAATATAGTACAACAAAAATGCTTTAACTTACCACATGTACGCTGCTTTGTAAATTACCGCTCAGCATCGTTGCGGCAGCTTCGGTAGGTTTCTTTTCAGTTTTCTTGGCGGTACGTTTACTTTTACCTTCCAGATAACGTTTATGTAAGGCGGCGGTCTCTTGATTCTGTTGTTCGCAAACCGTATTAAACGTTTGTTCGTAGCGGGGCGCACAATCGGATTGATGGCGTCTATAGTTCGCGATGCGTCTTTGTAGCCGTTCAGATAGTGTCGCTGATTGACGTTTATTTGGCATATCGCCGACAATACCGACAGTGCTGTTGGGTGACGATATCGCCGCCTGCTGTTGTTGCTGTTGGTGCTGTTGTAACTGTTGTTGCTGTTGCTGATGTTGTGTTGCCAAAGCTTGCGCATTTGCAATTGCCGCTCCAGAGCCGCCATTTCCGTTGCCGCCATGGCCGAGACCGCCGACAATTCCAACTGCCGTTGGGTTTGCTCCCGCATTCGGATTGTAGGGTGAATGTTGATGCTGTTGCGGATGCTGCTGTTGATGTTGTTGTTGCTGTTGTTGTTGATGCTGACGATGCGGCTGCGGCTGCTGATGTTGCACTTGTATTTGTTGCTGTTGTTGGACATTATGTAATTGTTGCTGTTGGCTTGCTTGCAATTGTTGATGCTGCTGTTGTTGCTGCTGCAAATGCAAGTTAAGACTTTGATGCTGTTGCAATTGTTGTTGATGATGTTGTAAATGTTGCTGCTGTTGTAATTGTATACTCAGTTGATGATGCCGTTGTTGTTGCTGCTGCTGCTGCTGTTGCTGTTGTTGTTGGGCAGCTGCCTGATTGGCGCTCTGAAATACTGGAAGACCGCCTGCATCCATAAATACAGAGTTTTATTAACGGGTTCACTTGTGTTTAAGTGTTTCCTCAACCGCCCGATTTCCTCCCTTCCTCATAGACACTGCTTTAGCGCATAACTACTTCGAGATTTGTTGTTGCAATAGGGATAAGGTACACCAAATGAAGACCTTTTTAAATCCAATGTTACCGTTTCTCGTCCCGTTTTCACGCTCAAGATGGACAAAATGGAAAGAATTTAGTTTTCCGTAGGAACTCTCAAGCTCAAGTTAATCGAAATACGCGCTCATTCTAAGATTTGAACCAAGTGCGGTTGTAATTTTCTACCTTTCTTAACGTTTTAACGGGATTTCGATATTTTCGACTAATAAGGAAGTAGAGCACAGCTCTCTCTCTTAAGTTTATCTGTAAGGAAAGAATGTCTTCAAGTTATTAATTTGCAATGAAATATTTATTAACAATATTTTTATATAATTTTATCTATATTCACTATACACAAGGAAAACTAAAGAAATTGCAGGGAATTACTGCAAGGCATCGAAATAGTTCAGCCAAGAAGGCAATGTTCCGCTCAGAAAAAGGAAAAATGAAATATTTTGAAAACCCTCCCCCGAGTCTTTTGTGACCCTTGCTTCACATAAATCCACTTAAAGAAATTAGAATAACTATGAAAAGTATGCAAGCGCTGCAATTGGTTGGCCGAAGCATTTTTTTTTTTTTTTTCTTATAAGTAGAGGCAACAATTTTTAGTAAATCGTACCTAGTCTAAGATCAATATCTATTATCATTCTGTGGGCTGTAGTCATAGCCAAATTTGCACTAACAGAAGGTCAAATATCGGGACGATTTTTCTTAATAGAAAGCTTTAGCGTCGTATAATCAACCATAGCACTATACACTAGACTATAGCGTATGTGAAGGATGATATTCCATACAGAACTAAAGATTCTTAATTGGATCGAAAGTGGTTCCGTTTTGAAAACGCTAAGGATTGACATACTGAAGCATCTGTTTTGAGGTGCCCCGGCGAAGCTTTCGTGTCGTTTCACAAACTGAATTGATTATGCATTGCGTTCTTCTGCTGTGCCAAGCATATGGAAATAAATTCGGGACCACATTCATATATATATCGGTCGATATATCGAGAGAGGTGGTCGAGTTAGGTAAGAAAAGTGGCGGTTATCGACTGTACACTCTGACGTTGTCATGTAGAGGCGAGTAGAACCTAAAGACGATACATAGATAGATATGGAAAAGCGATCTTATTATCCCGCATACTATCGCAGTAGTCACTCGCTCACTTTCAAAAATATGCAACAGCTTAATTACCAACACAAAACATACATGAATTTCAGCATTGCCTTTTAATAATTCTTCCAATACCGCTAATGCATCGACAAAAAGGTATCAATGAAATATTTCAAGAATTTCAACCTTAAGCTTGTATGCAAAATTTCGTGCAAAAACCAGCGTACACACACCGGGCGGACAACTAATCTAGCATCGATTCAAAACATGGCTCTTAATCGACACATGTGTATATTTATCAGCCAATTTAAAAAGTCCTTGCATCTTAGGGAGCTGATATAAGCTTTGGAGTTCATTTGCCCGAGTTTACACAACCGCCCGTTCGATGTCTCTCTTCTTCGAGCATACAGTGCCGCGAATATTGCGAGAAACTGATTACATAAATTTATGACTTCAGACACCAGCCCAGTGCTAATCCTGCCCTAAAGCATGACTACGGTAACGTAAAACTTGACAGCCAATCTTAATGTTACTAAATAAACGAGATTCCAAAGTGTGTCTCTTTACAGTTAGGAGCAAGCATTTGATAAACATCGGTTTCAATCGGTTTATCAGAAATCTTATAATTAGTGTTGCGGCATAAAACTTACTTTGGTAGGCGGGTAGACACTGAAACTTCCCAAAAATTCTTATAATTATTGCTTTTGGCTGTGGGCGTGGGTTTGCCTAAAGGCGGAAGAAAGAAATATTTCGCTTAATTCATCGATGGGTACCCAAAATTTTCCGGCACTTCTTGTATTTCAAAAGTATTCTTAAAATTTTACTAAACTTTGAACTTTCCACACACACACACACACACACACACACACACAAATATGAAATTTATACTTGGCTTAATAGTTTCAATATGCTTTGTTTATTGTCCACACATATCTGAAAAAGTATAAATCATTTAACATATAACACCGCGCACAATAGAGTTAAAAATAATTTAAATCAAAGATTTACTTGAAGCGTATTTTTATTTATTTATTTATTTATTTATTTATTTTTTTTTTTTTAATCAACCGATTTTGACTATATATATATATATTATTGAAATCAGGCAAACATGCTATCGTTTCAATGTTACGGTATATGATATTTTGATGAGAGTTTAGTGTGTAAATATCTTACAAACAAAAATTCAACGAAATTAACAACAAACAAACAACAAATAATAAACGAATGAATAAAACGAATTGAAAGCAATGCGAGAGACACACAGTTGCAAAAATTGAACACAGAACGCACAAGAAACTGGATTTCTTCGTTATAATGACGATGTATGACTGCTGCTAGAGACTGGACCGTTGAATGAATGGTAGATTCGGTGGATGGATGGATGGACGGATGAAATGGATGGTTAGATTACTCGGTTGGCTGTTTGGTCTTAGCTGAGACTGGTTGTTTGGTTCGTTGGTTGGCCCGAGTGAATGGGAGCTTAAAAACTGGCAGCAAGTCACTCAATGATATACATACTCATGCATACAACACAGATACATCTTCAAGCAAAAAAAACCGTAGTATCACAGAGAGACAACAACAACAACACTTACTTATTATACTTACTTTACTTTACTTTATAAATAACGAAGCGACGACGAAACACAAAATGATGATAATAATAATTCAGTTGCTAAACAACAATTGTACGCTATTGTTGTACTTATGAGAGGTGAACAGAAAATTTCATAAGTTTTTTTTTTTTTTGTTTTTTATATAAGCAATGCTTGCTTACACAAGTGTATCTTAAAGAAGGAAAAGTTAGCAAGCAACACAGGCAAACTGAACTCATAACTGAAACATATGTTTGAATAAATTTTTTTTTTTTTTTTTTTTTCTTTTAATAACATTTTGCATGAAGATGTGTGTATGTCGTACACGTAACCAACCACCACCCTTCGATACAATGCCATATATATATCTAGTGTGCACTCTTTTAACACTCTTGTAACAAAGTAATGCTTGTCGATAGAGGACAGGCAACAACAACAACATAAGCGAACATATATAGATAGTAAATGTTGGTTGGCGATGACTGCGCTACTAACTGCGAGAAGGAATTGAGGAAATCGTCACAAAAACATAAAAAATTTTACAAACTGAACGAACGAACGAACGAACCATCCGTCGTCCATCATCGGGCGAACAAACCTAAACAACGTAAACGACTAGGCGTACAGCGAAAATAGCATGCCAAACACGTAAAATGTTGCTCATGAAAGTTTAGTTACATTTCGATGAAACAAAAGCAGAAGAAGACCACGCATAACGGAGGAACTGCGATTTTTTTTTTTTTTGCTTCAACCACCCTATCTTCTATCCACCTTCCTTAAGCAATTTCAGTAACGTTGTTTCATCACTCACTACCTCTTTGCAACTCTTAAGTTCGCATCGCGTACTGTTCCGATGTTTGCAAACAATGTTTGCTTTTCCTACGTGCACGCATATATGTTGTTGTTTTTAATCGAATTTTGTTTCGATCATAATAGGAGTGAAGTTTTCGAGAGTAAGTCATTCCTTCAAGCGAAACAATGTCCTTTGGGATGCTTACCAAAAAAAAAAAAAAAAAAATAGGAAAAATTAATAAATAAATAAAGGGAAAGGAAAAGCAATTTTTTCTTGTTGTATGTGGGAAATGTACGTTTTTAGTTAGCTGATGTGTTTTCAATTGCACCAGCTTTAGGCAAAATAAATGTTATTGTGCCCAATAAATTAAAAAATTATGAATATTTAGTTAAAAAAAAAAAAAAAAAAAAAAAGGAAAGTTGAGCATGAATGTGAAGAAATTTTAAGTGACAGCTCAATACTTTCCAGCCTAGTATATACTTAGGTAGCAAGAAGGAGAAAGGAAAACTTTGAATTCGAGCTTCATTCAGTTCACCAAAGACAACGTAAAATTTAATTTGTGGCCAAGTATTGCAGCAAACAATTGAGAAAATTCTTAGCAACATTCAATTGATGCCGTAATTTTGCTTTGGAGTTGGCGATGGTCAAGCAATTCAAATTCAAATTAAAGAAGAAACGAAGAATAGAGCCCCAGGGCAATATGTTTGGATACACAATCCAATTTATTCATTGGCTGATGGCATTAATCCATTCCATGTCATATGATTATTACTTTCAATGATAATGCAAGAATGAACGGAACATAACGAATCCATGCCTTATGAGCTTTTCATGTTATATTGAAGTTTCATAAGTTGTGTGCTTTAACTTTAACTCATTTTCTCTTCAACATTTAAAAAAAGGTTAAGTAAAGCACTCTATTCTTCTATGAAGAATTTTGAAAATCTCTCAAGGAAAGCAATCAGTTATATATGCCCAGCCTAACTAACAAGAACAAGGATCTGTTAAAGGCTGTGTTATACCACAATATGTATCATTATCATATCCCTAGGGCTACAGGTTCACAAGTGGTGGCTAGAGGTTGGAAGAAAAAAAGTACACCTAGAAAGTAAGGCTTCTTCTTCTTCTTCCTTTTTTCTTTTTAAGACCGTCTGCTGGTTGAGAAGTTTCAAGTATTGATGATTTTTTTTGATTTCTTTTAATCGTGGTCCACTTATTTCCCACTGCCTTCGATCCGCCAAAAAAAACCGTAATGCGTTGATTATCATACCATCCAACCGTGAAAATGCCAGTATTCGGGACTCAAATGTGTGAGCTGGCATTTACGAAACATGATTGGATGGCTTGCTTGATGATGAACTATCTACCATTCTTAGGAATGGATAGATGAAGTTAAAGCAGTTGTTGAACAACAACTTATGCCGGAAGTCTGCAAACAAGTTGTGGTAATTAAGCACTTTTAAAAATGGCGGCTGCTAGCTATCAAAAACTTTTACATAAAATAATCGAAAACTAGTAAGTGTTGTCATTACTAACCCAAAAAATCTTTTAATAGGAGCTTATCGTAGCAATTATAGTATTTTTGATACGATCTTACGATTTACAGCGATATTTAGGGGAGTTTTAAAAATCAATAACTTTGATGGGCATTATTATCGGTTTAGTCGGATTCTCATGCATAATGGCAGAGCCAAGCTCCCTCAAGCTTTCTCATACGTACATACTATGCGAAGGTGATCAAAAAGTAGTTCCTTTTAAACGGACAGTATAGCTCGTACTTAATCACCACTAACTAATTACAGTGGTGACCCCCCGCCCACACCGCCCACCACGCTATATACGATCTCGAATCGGCTATGTTTGTAAACCCTTTTAAAATCTTTTTCTACGCCGCTCAATACGGACAGCCAAAGGAACCGTTTGCGGCATATTATGTTTCATTGCATTAAAAGAGGTAGTAAAACAAAGGACACAGCAGAAGAGATTTGGAGCGTTTATGGGAGCGGTACGAACAATTCGCAATTGGTTCAAGAAATTTAGAGCTGACAATTTTGATGTGAAAGATGAGAAGCGCCCAGCAACGACGGACACGGACCTCATTAAGAGCCTGCTTGCTGCAACTTAGCGATATACTGTGCGCGAGATACGACCTAACATTCCGAGGACAACACAATCAGTAAATCCAGATGAGATATATCGCATCAGAAAAAGAGAAGAAAGACACCCTAATATGATATTGACTTGAAATTCCATTCGGACACTAGTTAGAGTGTCGGCAACCTGGTGAAAAAGAACTCTCTCTGCTCTTTTGTTTTATTAGTCTTAACACTTTTCGGTCAGAGTGGTACAATTCAAATATAAAACCAGCTAAGAAAGAAACTTTCAGAGATCCACGATATTAACTAATGCAATATAGTTATGGGGTAAAAGGTTTTAGACATGATGGATGGTACACTATGTCTCCCCCAGATGGTAACGGACTATTTTTCATATTATTTTGGCTGTAAGACGCATTCGACGTCTGTATTAATCATAACGGTAAAGTAATATTACGTGTGAGGCTTGATAAATGATGGAGCATTAATTTCCATCATAGTTTGCGACATTGCGTTGCGTACCTTTAATTGAAAGGCAATTTTTTTTTTTTTTGGCATGACACTTATGCCATTAGGAAAATGAAAGTCTATCATTATTAGGAACGGTACGGTATATAATAAACAACCATATTCATCTGTCAATCCCAAATAGACTGGAGCAATACGTTTACCTTGTATGTAATAAACATTTGTTACCGTGCAAATCTAAATCTTTTATACAGTCTTCAAAAACGTTCCCCTGCTTTACAGCTTGTATCAGTCAACCCGATTAATGAAATGCTTAATAACGTCGCATAGATTTTCACAAAAAACAAAAAGCAAAATGAGCGAAATATTTGTTTTCGCAACAGCAAGACAAGAAGAGCTTGAATATCTAGCCACAGGTTTCTTTGGCATCAACTATCGAGCGGAGATGCCTGTTTATAAGAGTCACTATTAAGCATTTTTCTTATCGAACACAATATGCTCTCCCATCAATGACCTAAGAACCATTTTTTTAGTGACCAAGCAACCACATGTAATCATCATACCAGTCATGCCTTGTAGTCTTGTAATGCGAAATGGAATGATTGCCAAAAAAAAAAAAAAAAAAAAAAAATTTTTTTTTTTCGAAATCTAAAGACCAGATGAGGTAGCATTTTGGGATACAATAATTAGGATAATAGTATTTTTGTTGTTTTCAGCAGTTCTGCTTATGGTCATATCTTTTATTTCACGTTGCTAACGAGCCTCTGCAATTTACATTTCCAGCACAAAGTGGTGTTCTGTGCTATGCTGTAAAGAAAAAATGTATAGATTACTTCATTATACATTATTAGCCACAAAGCACTTAATGAACTCTTCTTCTTAATCAAATCGCTCAATTGAATTTACAATAGGCAATACCATCGAGTATCCGTATGCAAATATAGGCATTAAAATATAATTATTGTTTTAATACTGTGTTCAGCAAACACCCAGGAAAACCAATTTACTGAATAACAAGCATACATACACATATCCATCCATACAAACATGGTAACAACGTTTAACAAATAGAAGAAACTTGAAAAACACCCACTACGGCGACTAAGCATATCAGCACATACGTACGTACGAATACGTACGAATAAAATCGAATACAAGTTCATTACGGGAAATGATAGAGTGGAAGTGAATTTATCAACAAGAGAATGAGAGAGAAGTTGAACAAAACTTGTACAGAGGAAGACAAAGAGATGGAGAGCGAGAGAGAGTGAGAGGACAACGCAGAGAGAAAAAGATAAGAAAACTAAAATCGAGAGTAACAAAATTATTAAATGAAAACAAAACTAAATCCTATAAGCTCTCGCACACTAATACTTTCTTCTCCACCTTTAATACCCCCCCCGACCCATCGCCAACAACCAACGTCCACAGAGCAATCACAACGCAATCGTGCAATCGCATAGTATTGAAATGATTTTGTTTTAATTTTATTTAAAAAAAAAAAAAAAAAAAAATAAATTTGCTTTGCTTTGTGTATTACGATGGCGGTCGAGTACTACATTTTCTGAACGCCTAATGAAATGCTTGCTCGTGTTCAGACACGAATTTTACGTGATGGTCGCACGTAAATGGTCCGTTGTTGTACGGTGTTGCTTAGTTGGTACGCTGGTTGGGCCAATACTCCTTACTGGTGGGAGACCTTACCGACTATTTATGGTGGATTATGCGCTTTACGTGTATGTATACCATACAACTAGTTATTGTTGGTATTCGCTTCGATTGATGCGTTGTTCGTCAAATTTGTCTGTCTGTCGTTACTGTTTTCGTGCTTTTGGTGACCGTACAGTTGTTTGATTTGAATTTATTGCTTAACTAGAGCGTTATTATGATATGGTGGCTCTTTTTTTTTTAGGAGATCTATTGTTGTTGCTGCTGCTGTTTGCTGCTAATTTGTGTTGTTAAGTGCGGATTTTAAAACTCAAAGTGTTTACCCTGACACAACAACAAAATCATTATAATTTATTTATTCTTTTTTTTTCTTTTTTCGATATCAAAACTCAAGAAGAAGAGGAAGAGAAAGCGAATGAAATAGTTATAGGGAGAGAGAGAGAGAGAGAGAGATACGGACAAAGAGAGATAACAAAGAGAGAGAGAGAGAGCGGAAAATTTATATATCAGTGGTCATAACTCTCCAAGTATCCAAATATTTGAAAAATCTATTTTAACAATTTATACGATTTTTGTGGCAGACGCGTGTTTTACACACGATGTCCATAATGCAAAACGTTGCGTGTTTGACTAAAAACAAAATCATTTAAAGCAATTTCGTGTACACACCACCGTATGGCAGTAACAACGGTCATCTTGCGCTCTTCGCGACATTATTATTGGTAACGGCATACAGCGGCCGGCAATTCGCATCTAAATCTTAATCGTGTTCGTTTCTAGCCAGTGAGCTAACGAACACTTTTCAATTTTAATCTAAAATAATTTTTTAATGTGTCATCCGTTAACGCTTTGCTTGGCGTAGCTGAGCAAGCATCCAGTACAAATTTGAAGAGCGTTCTTGCGACTACACGTTACGAGTATAGCAAGCGGCTACTCAACGGCAATACTACAAGCAGTCGAAAACCGCGGGTATCGAAAGCGTTGCGCGTCTATCGCAATAGATACCAGGCTTTCAGTTTTAAGCAAAACGTATATACAGTTATAACTTTTTTTTATTACATATAGTCAAAGTCAAATCAACTCATATCTAGCAAATAGAGGAAGAACACTCAAGTGTTTATTTCTGATATTTGCTGGTGGAAATGTGGTGCAAGGTGTGGTGCCCGCTTACTATACCAAAATTTGTTTTGCTCTTTCTCTTTCTACTTACTTAGTAGCTCTTTTCTACTGCTACCAAACAAACAAATCCGTTACATACGTCTGAATGTGCGTGTGTGTGTGTGTGTATCTTACAGAGAGAGAGGGATAAAGAATGAGCTATATATGGAAAGAGTGTGGCAGAGAGCTTTACAAATTAACCCGGCCTTATTGTTGTTGTTGTTGTTATTGTCGGTATTTTACTGATTTCATTTCATTTTCTTGCAGTTCATTTGAGGTTTTTGACTCTCCTTTACACAATTTTTTCCATTCGTACTTTTACTCGTTAAGAGGGGTATTTTAGTTTTTTTTTTTATTTATTTATTTTTTTTATTTATTTATTTTTTTTTTCTTTTTTTTTTGGAGGAATTTATATGCAGAGCACATAGTTTGAAAGCATTCAGTTATTATCTTGACGCTGATGCGGTTGGAGAACGAGGGAGAAGCAATATGTATACTGTAAGTAATACGTAGAGCCAGTTGGTGAAATTGCAAAAATTTCTTGCTTTGACATGATGACAGATCAGTAATTTTTTCCCTTGTACTGCGTTATGCTCATCGTTTAAAATTAGATATTTTTTACGTTCTTGACTTATGATTTAGATTTAAAAAGAAAATTAATAGGTTTTTTTGATGTCATTTTGTTACCCATATTGCTTCCAGTGAACGAATTGTTGAATCTAGATAATAATGTCAGCTTAAGACAGCAGATACAATCACACAGCATAACAGATGAGGCAACATTTTTTTTTACTAAGCTTTTTTTTTGGTTCAGCAATCTGTCGTTGCAGCGAGTCGCCTTGAAAGACTTTCTATAAGACTTTTATACCGTACACGACACGCGAATGGTTTTATAGAACTTATAGTCAACAATGAAGTTTGAAACCAACTTGAAGCGATATAAGCGAAATCGAAAGTGATATAAAAACATTTGTTGAAAAGTCACCTAACGGCCACTTGAAAATTGCGAAGAAGAACAATGGTTTTTATTCTCCTACAGTCGGACCTAACGTAAGCACAAAATGTAGTGATCGTTACATGCAGCCTACACTTTTCTTTAAATGTATGATCTTTCAACAAGAGAGCAAGCAATTGTTTCACGGTCGCCGTCTTAGCGCAAGCAAACGTTGTTCACATCCATAAGGTTAACTGCACACGAAAAACATGTTCGTCAATGCAATGGAATCGCTGTAAAGCCCTTTGCAGGATTGTTGAAAAATATTGTCCGATTATTACGCAAATGAAAAAAGCACCAATTTGTCAATTATTTTATAACTCTAAGCTAAAAATTTCGTATTATATTCCGTCTGCGATCACCAATAGTTCACTTCATCAATCACATACAATTGTGCGCTACACCATTTGTATTAAAGGTATATTAAGTTTAAGCTGATCTACGCTATATTCATAAACAATTGCGATAGAGCCGCTTTTCATTGTGTCGATGGATTCAGACTCACTTTCTTCAGTCGAATTAAGCCCATCTATCCCTTCAATGTCCGGCCACCCAGTTTTTGGGATATGTAGTGCACTTACATGCTTTGGCCCACTCATCGGAAACTCAAATCGTATTAAAACCAAGCAAGAACATTATAGTCGGACAAGGCCGACCATTAAGTGCCCTATGCCACATGGTTCACCACAATTTTTATTTATGTATTAAATTACTATTAAAGGGTTAATTTTGGACTATTCTGCTCTACAAAGAATCGATTCTCGTCAAAATTCTTATTAGTGTAGGATCCAAAATATAGGCCGAGATGTTCCAAATTTGGTACACATAATTTTTCTGTGTTAAGTTATTATTATGATATAATTTTCATCACGAAGCATTGAAAATTATGCCTTTTTGTCGTATGAACTACAGTTTTTGTTATATGGAAGGGGGTCCCAGCCGATCCAAAGTTTTTTCACACCAATTTAGAATGCCGACCTACTACAATTTAGCGGCTTAACGATTTTTCAGAATATGGCGTTATATGGGAAGTGATCGAAAAAGATGATCGACTTTGAACCATTTTCAATAGCATTCGTCCTTGGGTCAAAACATTTCACTGTAACAAATTTCATCGAAATATCTCAAAAATTATGACATGTAGCTTCAACGTAAGTTTACATGGACAGACGTCAGACAGAGAGACAGACAAGCTTAGATCAATTCAGATTATGATTCTGAATCGATCAGCATAGTAGAAGCCCTTCTTAAGCCCTTCTGCATGTTACATACGTTCGCACTAACTTAATATACAATACAATATACAACACAATACAAGTGTTGTATGGTAACACGAATTGAATGAGGCCATAATATCGTATTCCGAAAAAGTAATCGTATATAGAAATTTTGATTTGTGGAATGTTTCTCGACAAAAAGTCGGTAAAATATTACACTTTAGACATTATGGGACTATTTGCGTAACCCTTCCGCCTTAAGTCCTTAAGGCAGTGGTTTCCAACCTGTGGGGTGGGATACTGTTGCGAGGGGGGCATGTAGCTGTTTCCAAAATATCATTTTCCAATACAAACCAAAAAAGTCAAATAGGTG
>KK502688.1:223168-245688 GCA_000688735.1 Glossina austeni
CACCTATTTGACTTTTTTGGTTTGTATTGGAAAATGATATTTTGGAAACAGCTACATGCCCCCCTCGCAACAGTATCCCACCCCACAGGTTGGAAACCACTGCCTTAAGGTAAAATCTGCTTGCATTTTATGCGAATTTGCAAATTTGGATCCATTTGTTCCACTTTTCGTAGCCGTAACACATTCATGCTCTTCATGCAAAATTTAACCTTCCTATAAAGACAAGATAAAATTTTTGTTACGTAACAAAGAAAAAAAATTTTTAAAAAAATTATGTCAGCTTTAAAGGCATTAACTTTTAACAAAAGTATCGCAAGTTTTAAAAATTTATCAAAGTTAAGCCAAACGAAAATATCTTCACTTATCTTATGGCCCGTGGAAAGTATTATATTTAAGGGGAAGTATTTTCATTTGAGCGAAACTATTATCTGAACTTTAAAGAGATGTAAGAAAATTATGCGAATATCTTCTTAGCTGCACATCAAACCCTAACAATTCCCTAACGTCGTTATATATTATTCCGCTTATAATTTGTGCCCCACAAGTTTATAGTTCCACGAATACTTCAAACGTGAGGAAATTAAGACTATTATGCAATGGTATTCTCCTTGAGACGGAACGACCATATCTCAGGTTACATTCTACGTTTTCTAGGTTGTTCTCTAACTCTCTCAACCTCTACAACATTATCCTACGGCAGAAGTCGAAATAGCTTGCGACAAGTTAGATGCTCTTATCTCGCTTACAAACCTTCGCCGCTAAAAATTAGATTAGCTTGTTACTTAATATTGGGATGGAGGTTTGGTTGTGGCATATGTTATTTTCTTTCATACTAGTCTAGTTACCTTTCTGGTTCCTCTTTCTTTTCCATTTTTGTTCTCTTTACCTTCAATATTCTTTTTCCCTTCTTTAGACTATTTAAGAACATTTTGTATTGTTGTACTTTATTACTGCACCTATGATAGGCGGCGTCTAATCTATTACAATAGATATTTATTGGCTTCGAGCTTACATAAGCGTCAATATAAATAAATAAATATAAATATAAAAATAAGAAGACAAATTTCTTCTTTAACTCATTTTATATATTTCAACACTGAATATATTCCCAGGTTTCTCATAGGACTTCCACATATTGCACAGGTAACTAAATAATGTCGTCGCATATGTTGTTAGAATTTGCAAAGCCCGATATTGCGCAACATAAGAAACCGTCTCCTAGCACCTATACGATTAAATCGGATACACAGATAAATAAAGGCTTAAGAACAATAATAAAAGCCCTTCAAATATTACCTGAATTTAAATCGTCTAAAGCGAACGAAGTGAAATGGGTCGGGATTCCCTTAATGTCGGGTCCAAATTAACAAGAAACAAGTAATAAAATTATATTCGGCGGAGGCCGAATCTCGCATACCCACTACGATGCTTTTTCGCATTCTTCTTTCAAATTTCTTTTACTTGGTACCCATATCGGTGGTATTGTTAAGAAAAAATTAATCTACAAGGTCGCGATGTCTACCATATTTATTTTATAATGAACCCATTTTTAGGCAGATAATATGTCTTCACTTAGGCAGGTAATGTATCTTCATTCTGTCTTGTTTACGTTATGATAAAAAAACATTAAACCTCAAAAAAAGGGAAAAAAGAGAATTTAATCACTTGTAACTTTTTGCGGGCGCGGTCGATTTTTTCCACTTTTGCACGTAAAGGCTAGAGCGCCTCGTAAAGTAAATGTGGAAAATTTCAGCCTTCTAACTTTAATGACTTCTGAGTGACGAGCAAAAATCCACAGATTTTTCTTAAGAAAAACGATATTACGTTCAGTTTACGCTCCACTGCGAACTTCTGCTCTAACCAAATCGGCCCCTTTTCAATATCAACCTACGTGCGAAAACTTCAAATGTTTCTACCAAATTCGAAGTTGATATCTTCATTTTTGCGGCCAGGAGAGTGCCAACAACACTCGCCACACAGATGGACAGACATGGCTAAATCAATTCAGAATTTCACGCTGATCAAGAATATATATATATATGGTCCCTGAAGCTCTCTTTTGGGTGTTGCATGTGTTATGAAAAAAAAAAGAAAAAAATTGACTATACCGCACAGAATATATATATATATATATACCGACAGAAATAATTGCTTAAGAATTTTTTTAAAGCGATTAAAGCATTTTACAGATGTTTTCGTTTCTTGTTTACGAGAGATACGAACGAACGAATGCAATCTCCGCGCTTCGCTTCCATCTTAGACGAAATCATTAATTAACTATCAACAACTGCTAATATCTATAACTAACACAAATCATTGTCGTTTATTACAGCATGCATACATACATACATACATACATACATACGTATATGCGTTTACATAGTTAAACGCAGACCAAAACAATATAATTAATGATAAATATATTCGAAAATTAGTAAACATGTCCGTATATCTCTCAGCGGAACAATACAAATTAATGAGCAACTTGACAAATATATCTGTGCACAGATACGCACCTATACATAAGCATACACGTGAACGTATATTTGCTTGTTTTTTTTGTTTTTTTTACTTTTTCTTTTTCTTTTTCTTTTTTTTAATCAAATCGTTGAGCAGTCTTGCTGTGTAGACTTGCTTGATAAATTTTTATACACACGACGAAACGTATTTTGCACAATTAAAACACTTTGGATATCAATGCTCGATACCCCCCGCCCGCCTTGTCGTCGTCGTCGTCGTCGTCGTCATCGTCGTCATCGTCGTCATCGTCGTCATCGTCGTCTCGCCCGCACAAAAGTCATTAAGAGCTAATGATATATTGTGTAGAGTGCTAGAGAGTGATTTGTTGTTAGATAAAAGTTGGAGCGCGCATGCTCGGGTTTTTATTCGTTCAAAGTTTTACAAAGTTATTTTTAAAAGTTTTTGTTCTACAACACTCTACACAAGGCATTACGACAATTTGGCGGAAAGCGTCAAGAACGACTACAATCAGAAATTATCGGTCAATCGAAATATATATGAAATCGGAAGAGAAATGCTTAAAGACAAATACAAACTAATTAAAGAAAGAGTGCTAAGGGATCGACCGCTCATTACACTGTACATTGTATTTATTTATTTATTGTATATGTACATCGCATTTAAAGGCAATGAAATCTATTTTACTTTTTTTGTTTTTTTCTTTTTGCATTTTTCAACAAAGAATTGATTAAAATATTAATTTTATGGCACACTTCCTATGAATCTTAATTATTTGTTATTTCTTTATAAAATGTTGACGGTTGGCCGTAGCTATAGCAATTTATTGTTGTTGTTGTTGTTGCTGTTGTTGCTCTTGTTCCTGAATAAAAAAAAAAACAAACAGCAAACAAGTGAAGATAAAAAAGCTATGATATAAAAACTAAATCTTTGTCATAAGATTGAACAGGCGTTCAGCTTGGAATCGCCAGCAATAATTTATCCAATTTTCTACGTTTTTTTCTATATATTGCGAAGCATTGGTGGCGCAGTAGCGAACGAAATGAATAATATTTCACAATATATAGAACGTACATACACATATGTACGCATGTAGAGGAGGAACACACATTTCGTACGAGAATATGCGTTTTAGTTGGTACTATGCCTGACACTATATGGGGAGAACAAAGAGTACAACAACAAAATGTATAAATAAACAATAAATGTCGTCTCATCTCGAGTGTTTGTATACAAATGTATGTATACGTAACGACATACGAATGCATACCTAAGCAGGGTTGCCTTGAATTAAAAATTAATTGCAATAAATTGAGAAAAAAAATTTAAAAAAAAAAATAAATAAAATACATACATACAACAAAAGTAATAAGCGCCTCGAACATTTTTACATTAGCAAAATTCCCTAGAGATAGGGAATTTTTTTCCTTCTTCTTCTTCATTTCCGGTTATTTTCAATAAGTGTAATTGTAGGCGGTTGGACATCCGCTTTCGATTTTATTGCGCGGAAATTCATATTTTTATCTGCCTTTCTTAGACATAAACATGCAGACAGATTTTATTTAGAATTTCATTGCAATGAAAGCCCTTGATCGACTTTTTAGGAAAGGTGCTGTTTTTCTTGGCCTCTACATAAAATCCGTAGTTCAATTTTATAGAGCTGCGAAAATGATGCCAAGCTTTTGCTTTTGGGATGAAATTCGTCCTGCCCAGAATAAACAAAACCAAGTAAGAAAATTAAATTCAGCCGGGACCAAATCATTTATACCTATCACCGTTTACCCCAAAAGAACAAAATTCTCATGCTCTCGAATAGGGAGCGGGCGCAGTTGATTTCTTCCATTTTCAAAATAAAAGTTTTTATCGTAGAGGCATGCAGGCGTTGTAGGCGTGTCCTTTGAAAAGTTTAGGTCAATTTCAATTTCTCTTACAAATTTTTCGGCGATATCTTCATTTTCACTAACGACGGAATGTTTACCACAAAGTTACGCAAGCAGGCACACGGACAGACGAACACGCGGACAAGTTTAGGTGCATTAAAGAGTTGCAACTGGCCAAGAATAGGTATAGTTTGTAGACTTTTTGAAGCTTGTTTGTGCGCTTTATAAAGGTATTGAAGAAAAAAATTAAATTTTGGTACTCTATAACACTGGGTAGGCATGATCGATTTTTTCCATTTTATTTTCCAGATGCTACAGCATCGCCCATAGAATATGCGTTCAAATTGTTGTATATTTATTTGCTATAGTTTATGAGTAATAAGCAAAAAACTAATTTTTCATTTACTTTGAAAAAGAGGGGTCTTCTCAGTTTGCATGGTGCTGTGAACGTGCCCTTTGACCGATTTAGTCCATTTTCAATACCAATCTGTGTGCAAGAATTTCCAAATGTTTCTGCCAAATTTGAAGCCGATACCATCATTTTTGAGGCCAGGAGAATGTTAACAAAGACGGTCAGCCGGACAGACGGACATAATTAAATCGATGTAGAATTTGATGCTGATCAAGAATATATACACTTTGTTGGGCCTCTGACGCTTCCTTCTGGGCGTTGCAAAGGTTTTGACAAAATGAATATACCCATCACCGAAAGATGAGTAAGGACATTATAAGCGGGCATGGCCGACTATTAGATGCCCTACACCGCCTCGTCTTATATAGTTATATATATATAGTCACTCGTTTTGGCAATGATACACCACCAGGCATACTTTTCATGAAAACCTTATATGCGGGGATATCCAATAGTCGTGGTCCAACTTTGGTAAGATTGATTTCTATTCCAATTTACTATTATGAACTAATCTTCACCATCAAACATTAATATAAAGATGCGATTCTCGTGATTATATGAGTGGAGCTCAAAAAATTGCCCCAGCCGAACCAAATTTCATTTCTCGTATTGTGTGATGACTTTATCCCAGAAGGATTCCCTTAGTTGGCTTTGGAACTTAGGATCAATTTCTTTCGCTGTGCTAAACCTTGTTTGTAAACCTACATATAGGGTTTGGAAGAGCATTCAGAGTGCTATCAAAGTGTCTGCAATCTTGTGTATACGGTACTGTTTAGTAAATGAAGGATCAACTGGTTGGGAGTAACGAAGCGGGACTCAAATCTTAGTTTATCATTTCGATTAAAGTGAATGCGGTGACATTGTTTAACACGGCAGTTATTTGAAGTGATTTTCGATGTTTTTGGATATCTTCGTAATTTCGTAATTTACATAAAAGCTTTTTTTTTTTTATGTCCACTACTTACGTTGTTTTGGCAATAGACGGCCAAGAAATTTTAAAACTTTTTAACAACTGAGTCGTGAGCCAAATTTGAAGGCTTCCAACATTTACTGCTCACATTAAACCTCAATGACTTTATACATAACCTAGTTTAGATGAATCCCTTTTAAATCGCAGCTTAACTTACAAAGTGTTTATTAGTTACAGAAGAAGACAAGTCACGGCAATCGAATAAGAAACTGTAACGACACCTTTCGCAATAAAACCCCACAACATTCTTTTACTATAAGTTACAAATATCTTTCAAACAGATTGCAGCTTATTGTGGATTGCAGTGAAAACACATTCACTGTAACTTAAGTTCAACACATTTCCGATTCCTTATAACAAATTCTTCCATTTTGCAATGGCAATCAATCATTCAAACACTGGCTCTTACATGTTTTTAAAGACGTTGTTATAAGCAAATGCTAACACTACCGCTTATGAACACTGCTTGCTTCTCCTATTGAACTGAGCAGCATCAATGCTCATATCCGTGTTATAGCTTATCCGATTACTGCTTCCTCTAGATCTGACAACAGTTTATGCTTCTTCCATCATCGGCACCATTCCCGATACTAAGAGAAAACAAGCAGCAGCACGAATCTTTCGAAAGTTTTCATAACACTATTCAGGATAAAGACAAGGAAAACCTCATTCACCTCAGTTACAATACCAGTAATAAATGTTCTAAGCCGGGATTTTCAACATATCGGTAGCAGGGTCACAGTCATAATATGATATAAAAAGAAGAAGAATTTGGGTGGTTGTGTAAAAGACGGAAGGTAACGAGTAATTGTTATTTTAGAAAGGATGGTAATACAGTTCCTTCTCTTCCCTTGTAACTCCTATCCTTTATACCTTGCTTGCCTCCCTCCCTCCACACTTTGATTAATAACAATTTTACAAATTAAATATCAGACAACGAGTGCATTCGATAATCTTTTCCGTCTATATATATGTAAAAGTAGAAAAGTAATGCATACTTTTTTTTTTTCTATTTTGCACTTTGTCTTCGCAAAAGCGAATACAAATCATTTTTATTCATTGTTTGTTCTTAATTTGAAAATTTTAACATCTAGGACAATCGTTCGTTCATACTGTTAAAGTTTCAGGCGAAATATTAGAAGAAAGCAACAGACAAATTATAATGCGTTTGCAGCGAATCCTTGATACCCATTAAACTTCATCTGCTTCGAAGACAGGCAGATGTGATATATTTTTATATACCGGGTAGAAGCATTCATCCGGATAGATAGACCGATGAAGATGTACACTTTGTTCAAACCTTTGCAAATGCACTCAATTCTCTTTTAATGTTTTTCGCAGGACAATTAAGGATACATTTATAAAAATATAAATCGGGTAATATGTTCACATCTGATCATTTCTAAAGAATATATTTATATATAATTCAATTCAATTTTGCCGATTTCCAGAAGAGCTATCTGTAGCTGAGTAACTATAGCAAATTGAAAGACCAATAAACAACTAACTGAAGACAAGTATTCTACACTAAAAAGCTTCTTCTTTCCCATTCTTCTAATTTTCCCATCAACAACTGGAGGGAGGATATGGCAAAACCGGTATCATTTTATTTGTAACGTCCAGAAATGTATTCAAGAAATTTATAAGCAAAAAAAATTTTCATGTTCCTCGTCTAAGAATCTGCAAGCGATAAAAAAAAAAGACAAGGCCTTAAAAAACCAAGAATTTTAAGTTATTTTCAGCACAATCCGAGGATCGATCTATTGGTCGAAAATGTGTCTGGTCTTCATTACCGCTCATTTAGCAATGTAGACTTCAGGGTGCAAAAAAAAAAAAAAAAAAAAAAAAAGAAGAAATTTGTAAGTATAACAAATGCAAAGACAAAATTAATGAATGTTTCTTTCCCAGGGATGCATTCGAAAAACTTTTGTTTGAAATGTTTTAAAGGATGTCAGTCACATTAGCCGCTTTTCAAAAGAAATTTTTTTCAAAAGGATTCAATGAATAACGGAGATATACTAGTTTGTCATTATATTCGTAACGCTTGGAAAAAGCCTTTACATCTGAGCTATATATGTAGCCCATATAGCTATACATACATACATGTATATATATATATATGTCTGTATATAGGCTATGAGTATAGATTCTAAGTCAATTTAACTACCTGCCAGTGTCAATGCGCTCCTCCCTTGGTGGTTGATTGCTTACCTCACAAGTTCACAAGTTTCGAGCTTTCCCTATTTCTTGTTGACCGTAGACCAAAATTTAAAAATTGTCCCGATTACTTTTCAGCTTTCTTCTAAAGAATATTGAACTGAAACTTGTTCGATATATTTTCACTTTTCACGGATATCGTCTTAGGAAACATTAAATTAACGAGGATAGAATTAATAAGTAAATGTTGTGTTAAAAGATGTAAGTTTTTTGTGGCCTATCTGTTAGCCATCTTTTGTTGGTATTTCAAGCAGAGAGCAAGCAGTGATGGAAATTATGAAAGTCTCGTCAATGCATTAGTCGTTGATTCATTCAAGTCAGGTTTGAGTATTAAGAGATAACCAAAATGGCAAACTGCCTTAAGACCTTCGAAAGCAAAGACATTTTGTATGGAAATGGGTACAAATTCCTTGCTAATCGGCTTTTGGGAACATTGAATGTCGACAAGTATTTACAATTCATTGCAAGTTAATGTTGCTCTACAGCTTGTATGCCGCGGTTGAAGTACGTCAACATACTAACCGTGTGTAATGCTCGCTATACATAAGAATATAATAATAAGTACGAGCTGTTGCTTACGAACAATCATAATAGCTTCTCTATAAGTTAGTGTTGTGGATTAAAAACGAAACCATTTTTATACCCATCACCGAAGGATGACAGGAGGAGTATATTTATTCTGGCAAAATGTTTGCAACGCCCAGAAGGACGCATCAGAGACCCCACAAATTATATATATTCTTGATTAGCATCAAATTCTAAATCGATTTAATCATGTCCGTCTGTCCCGCGGACCGTCTTTGTAAACATTCTCCTGGCCGCAAAAATGATGATATCGGCCTCAAATTTGACAGAAACATTTGGAAGTCCTTGCACACAGATTGGTAATGAAAATGGACTAAATCGGTCGAAGGGCACGTTCACAGCACCATGCAAACTGAGAAGACCCCTCTTTTTCAAAGTAAATGAAAAATTAGTTTTTTGCTTATTACTCATAAACTAAAGCAAATAAATATACAACAATTTGAACGCATATTCTATGGGCGATGCTGTAGCATCTGGAAAATAAAATGGAAAAAATCGATCACGCCTACCCAGTGTTATAGTGCATCAAAATTTAATTTTTTTTTTCAATACTCTCATAACGCGCAGAAACAAGCTTTAAAAAGCCTATTAAGTATGTAAGTTCTTGGCCAGTTTGAAATCTGGAATGCACCTAAACATGTCCGTCTGTCCATCAGTCCGTCTACCAATCTTTGGTAAGGATACTCCCGTTAGCGAAAATGAAGTTATCGCTTACAAATTCGCAAAAGAATTTGGAATCGATCTAAACTTTTCAAGCGACATACCCACGACGCCCACACGCCTATACGAAACAAATATTTTATTAGCCGTGCCCATTCCATATTATAGAGCATGAAAATGTAGCTCTTTTACGGTGATGGGTATAAGACATTCGGTCACTACTGAATATAATTTTTTTACTTGTTTTTTATATGCAAAAATTTTCATTACTTTTAGAGTGTCTTCGTTTAAAAGATACTGAACTTAGGACTGAATTTAAATCATAAATTTAAAAATTTAAAAATTTATGATTTTTGTTGAAATTCGCAAAATGTGTTCACAACGATTACGCTGAGCGGCGTTGAATGATAAAATACCTTTAGACTTGAACAGATGTCATGAATATTTTCTTCGTCATTTCTATTGTGCCCCCCGTCAAGAGCGAGCACTGACCTATTAATACACCTGGTATGAAAAAACCATAACTGTTTGTTTGCTAGTTAATGAATGGTTGGCACCCCCTGGAGATATAATATACCAGGTAATCATTGCTAGCTAGACTCTTTTGTTTGCAATTAGGTTAACAGATTATCATAAATATTATAGAGTTTCTTATAGATTACATTTTCGTAAATCGAAAATACAGTTTCAGTTTTTTATAAACTTTGTTTGTGTTGTTAAGCCAAAGTTTTACTCGGAATTACTCTGCATAATAGAAAAAGGAAAGAGGGGAAGGAGAAAAGAGGAAAAGAAAACTTCAATTAAAAACAGTATACAATTTAAATAAAACTCTATTAAGTTATAGACACAAAGCTTAAATGCAAAACAGTAACCCTAATGACGTATATAATGAAATTTAACCCCATAAAGGAGCAGAGAGGCATGGGCAGAGAAACCCGATTTTCATCAACTCCTTGAAAGCAGTTTTCTTCTAGAGAAACAGATTTTTGCCGTAATTGCAAAGAACACAGATGTGTATTGTTATTGTTGTTGTTGTTGTTGTTGTTGTTGTTCATATGCAGATGCATGGATAGACATTTTTAATGAATATTAAAATAAATAGCAGTCATGAAATTAACACCGAAAGCAATAAAAATCTCTTTTTTTGCAAAAACATACATCCGTATGAAAAGCAAACGGCAAACGCAGTACAAAAACAATAGAAATTGTAAAATGAAATAAAAGTTATATATATGACGGTATGAATGTTTGAGTGGAAGTGTGCGAAGAAAATCGACAACAATCCACCCTTTTACAATGGCAGCTAAGTCACTACTGCTGGTGTTGCTTAATAATATAACTAAAAGAAGAAACACACAACACAATCGTTGGGAATAAAAAATACGTAGCAGTGGAAAGTATGAAAATTGTTCATAAGCAACAAGCGACCAGGCTAGGAAAGAAGTCAGCTACAAATAAGCAACAGCATTATCATCTTCTTTAAGAGGTTTTTAATAAAATCTAATATGTATTTCGAAACTAAGGCCAGCAACAACAATAGCAGCAACAGCAGCAGCAGCAGCACCACCACCACCAGCAGCAGTAGAAGTAGTAGTAGAAGTAGTAGTAGTAGTAAAAGCAACCGACGGCAATAGCAACAGCAAACAGAGTAAACGGCAATAGCGTGAAAATGACGCACAACTTCAAATATTTCAGCAGCAATCAAACAAAAACCTGCCGTCGTCGTGCCTTTGAGCTAAGACGACCGACCATACATGACTGAATCGAAAATAATTTCTTTTATTGTGGGGATACGAACGACTTTATTTAAATTTGCTGCTGCTGCTGCTGCTGCTCATGCTGCTGTTTCCATGTCTGCAACAAGGTAAGCAACAGAATTGAGCAACATTTTCTACTAGGCACTCAGCATATTATAATAAGTAGATTATGTGAAGCCACAGCACACAAAGTAATGGAGTTTTCTCTATTTTTTCGCATGTTGAGTAAATTACAAGCTCTGTGCATAATCAAAAGAAATAGAGTTGCCAAGCGCCCAAAATTTCTTGAAATGTAAGAGGAAATCTAAATTGGACATTACTTGATTTTTATTTATATCATGGACTCAAGTAAAAGTTTGTCTAAAAACTACTGTGTGGAAGAAAAGGAAGCAGCGTCTTGAAAGAATCTTCAAATTGAAGTAAATCATGATTTCTTCCGAAGTTGAGTCGGATCATACAATAGAACCCCTTTTTTTTTGTTTTTCTCTTATGTGTGTTGCTTCTATGGAAAGAATGGACTTTTCTAAAAAATTTATTCCTCCCATCGCACAATTCGGGACCCCTGATCCGAACGGTGAAATGCAAGGTCCTATATCTAGTACCGACGAACAAGAAAATATTCCATGCTTATAAAATGATGGAGCCACTTATTCGATAATACATACCTATGGAATTATTCCGTACAACATCACATAATGTAATATATTCTGTTCGTGTTATCAATAAAATATTTTTGACTTCAAAAAATTAAGAAATGAGCCGAGAGCTTTCAAGTTTCATGAAAGAAGGAGTTGTTAAAATAAAACTTCCTTACGGGCCTTCTTACGAAAGGTGAAGGAGCAACATCTCACTTACTAATTGAAACATTGCAGCTTAGTTTTATTTCGCCATCGGAAGGGATATCAGCTTTAGTGTAGCCCCGCTCGGAACCCGTTTGAAATATAGAAATTCGAGATATATTTGGATGGAATTTAGCGAAATAGGCGACACTTATTATTATAAGCCACGCAAACTTTGTCCGTCCTTAACACCGAGTTCAGTGAAGCATTTAAGCTTAAAACTGATAACGAACGATGTTCGAAAGGCATACGCAAGTCCCGATCTTGGGCGAAATTTAGCGAAACAGGCGACACTTATTTTTACAAGCCACGCAAACTATGTCCGTCCTTAAAATCGAGTTTAGTAAAGCACTTAAGTTGAAAACTGATACCGAATGATGTTCGCAAGTCCCGATCTTTTCTGCCGATACACTCAACCCACTGAATACCGCTCACTTTTAGGATTCGTTTCACTTTTGTCAAGTAAAAATCATATTTAAACCTGAGAAACACTTGAGAGAAATACGAGATAGCAATCCCTTAACACAGAAATTATTGGCAATAAAAAAAAAAAAAAAATGGATTGCTTTTTGTGCATGGCAACTCGGTTCATTAGTAATAGAGCTTCATTTACTTTTGCTCTAATTTTTTTCTTTCCTTTGCGACGGGGAATTATGATTTTTTTTTCGCCGCTTGCTTGATGTTGGCATTTTTTATATAAAGAGCAACGAACCGGTTTTTCTAGATTTCTATTTTTTTGTTTTTTCTTTCAACTCTCTCTCACATAATTCGGAAAACGCTTTTTACTCTCTGTTCTCTTATTTTCGTGTCCATGTGTACTCTTCCGAAAAGTAAAAGAAAAAATTAAACTCGCTACACCATTAACTTTAGTTTCTTCTTCCATCGCTTTCTGGGTGCATTCAACAGCGTTAGACATATAAAAAAAACTCATTCCTTCTTTATGGTTTCGTAGTTTAATCAGAAGTGGTTACGTTACACATGTTGGGCTGTTGTTGAACAAAACATCCTTTTGCGAAGGGCAGGCTACTGAAAGTTCTGAGAGCCTGTTGGTTGGTGGCACAAAACAACAACAGTGGCGCCCTTTGCAACAACTGCTGCTGTTGCTGCTGCTGCTCAAGCTGCTGTTGCTGATGGCAAAGACGGTTGCTTTGTAAGCCATTTGTTTGCTTTTACAAATGATAAAAGACACTATAGCTAGCAACCGGTCATAATTTTTTCTTTTCCTTTTTGTTTTTTAAAATGAAACGATTGGTCGTTTTATTTGTTGGCTGTCTTGGCTTCACATTAGAAATATTGTTAGAATACCTGGTTAGAGCTATTCGAACAAAAAAAAAAAAAAATTTGATGTTGCTACCTCTTGAGGATTACTTGTGATATTTTCTGCTCCTCTATTATGAGGAAATAGTAAATGTTGCCATCTTCCATCTCGTTGAGGCAACAACTGGATTTCGATGATAATATAGCTTTTTCGACTTGTAGCTGCTAACTTCGTAGAACGCAGACCCGCTTATAAACAAACGCACACACACACACACGCACACATACATGCATGCATGCATGCATGCAAGTCAGCAATTGTGCTGTAAATATTTCAACGATATTCAGTTTAGTACTTCATCCGCTTTGCACGATTGCCTGTCTGCGTGCCTGCCTGCCTGCCCGTATATATGGCTTTCAGTGTCTATCTCTGTGTCTCTCTCTCTATGTTTACCTCCGTTAAGAGGACATTTTTATTAACCTTTTTTTCGCCTTTGCTATGTGCAACAACAAAATGAAGTCTTGTTGCTTTGCCACCCTGCACAATTTTAGTTGCTGTTGTTTGCTTTGGCTGCTTATACCTCGTTTGCCTTACCTTATGCATGTGTGGTACGCATCTGTGTTGCTTTTTCGGTTTCTTAAACATCTGTTGGTTTCTGCTTTTTTTTCTTTTTTTTCTTTTTTTTCTTTTTTTTCTTTTTTTGCTTTCCTCGATTTCTTCGCTTACTTTACGTCTGACTACATATTATAGAGATGTGCGTTGTGCAGCTGGTATAATATGCCACCTTATCTCTACTACCCATACATTTTCAAATATGCATGTGCACTCAGTACATATTTATAGATTTTTCTTCACATGTATGGTGAATGATGCACAGACACAGGCCATAGCCACACATTCTACTCAATATTTTATTCAATTTTTTTTTTTTTTGCTTTTCTTTCTGCTATTGAACGTAAACGACGTTGTTAGGTGTACGAGAAAACTTAATGTAATTTATTTAATTTATTTAAGGCATTCTGCTAAATAAAGGTGGTATAGAACAGGTGCGAAAAGGCAACCTAAGTCCATCTAAAATCGCAATAACTTCTAAGGAAAGCAACGCGTATATTGATGTGAACAAGATAGATAATAAATGTTATGTAGAGAACGCAGATAAAATAGGGGAAAAAATGCATCTCCTGGATGATATTTAGTCAATAGTTAATATAAATTAAAAAATTTGATCATTTTTCTACGTGATGAAATTCAAATTATATCAGTGGATTACGTGCACTGATTTTCTAATCCGACCTTCAGCAATGAAGGCTTTTCGCTATTGGTTCCTTGTAGTAGCTCAAGAATGAATGTAAGGCAGCCAGCCCGCCAGTAAGACAAAAGCTATATTCCCATATTTAGCTTCAACCTAATCATCAAATCGGTGGCAGATAACGCAGTGTATGTAAGACATAAACTTATGAACGTCTTACTATATCCTGCACCATAAGTTACACAACACGGTGCACAACACCCACCAGACTTGAGATAGGCCCACTTTTTTTTGTTTATGCCAGTTGATACACAACACTTTCTGAACCAATATAACCTTGTACGTCCGTCCGCCTATTCGCCTTGTTTTTTTTGTGCTCAACATGCAAGTCGCAATTTTTGTGATATTTTGGTGTAATTTATTTATTTTGAAAGGTCATTGTATGAATAATTGTGTTAAGCGAATGGTGGCCTGTGTCCTAATAATGCTTTCCATTGTTTTACTTCATTAACTTTATACGCTGGGTGCTGACCGAATGAATTTTCTGTGTAAATGTCTATTCCCAACTGTTAAGCCTGAAAGTATTTAACAGCCAAGCATTCAATATTGATTGCTTCCAAAAGGTTATGAGGCTCTTTGATGGGGTGTTAATGCATTGGCACCTATGAGGACTTCGAAAGCATAGGTAGTTAGCAAATTGTTAGGTGCCCTAACGAGTTACGGCAACCGAAGAATTTCACTTTAACTGAGTCTTTTGTAGATTTACATGACAAATGGAAATTGGGAATTATTTCCAATCCTACCAAGTTAAGGAAAGGACTATGAAATTAGAAAAAGAAAAAAAAAACATATTCTTAAATAATCTGTTCAGCAAGAGTTTTTGAGATTTCAATAGTTATGTTAGTTTACAGGAAATAAAATTCAAGCACTTTCCATGAAGTAAGTGTAGAATTAAAAGCAAATGACTTCACATGTATATCTCAAACACACAACACACTTTTCTGAATTTAGACAGAGAAGAAACGAATACGGACGAGCAGATAGACGAGATGTTATCGAAATCAAGTGAGTGAGTAGGAAATCCATCATCTCTCTCGTTCTTTAAATTCAGATAAGCGCAATTTGGGTATTTTGTAGAAATCTATATAAAATCTTACATGTCAACTCAAATCAAATTAGTACAGTTTTAGAAACACATAATTGGATTCAAACGAAAAAATAAAATAAAGACTTGTTTGCGCATATGGATGATAGAATTAAAAAATATTTTAAGATCACAGATTTTGTTTTATTATTAAAAGAAAACTGTAAACTAATTTAAAGTGGTTTGTGCATATGTGTATATGGAGAAAAGTAAACAAAAGTTCAAGAAACGCTGAGCAAAGCAAAAACAAAAACAAAACAAATCGACAAAACCCAAGCATAAATAAATAAATTCATAGCTAACTGCTAAGTAAGTACAACAAAATAAAATTAAAGCAAAAAGAGAGGAAAACATTGCCTCTTGCCTTATAAGAGAGAGAGAGAGAGAGAAAGAGAGAGAAAGTGAGAGAGAGAGAGGCATTGAGGGAATAAAGATAAGCTTGTTAAGCTCATCATCAGCGACTCTGAATTTGGTGCTAAATGAGAAAACAAAAACACGAATTCGCAAATGAATGACTGAGCGGGTAAAGCGTTTGAGTGAGTTAGTGCATAACATACTTTTTATGGAGAATTTTTTAAAGTAAAACTTTTACATATTTTATTAGCGTATAAAATGACTAGCATCTATGGGCCTCTTTAGCTCAGTGGCAGAGCACTGGTCTTGTAAACCAGGGGTCGTGAGTTCAATCCTCACAGGAGGCATTTTTTCTCATAAGCTTTCTTTCTTTTTACACATCAATTAATTTGCTTCAGAAATTTTTAATAAAGAACTAAATAAATCAAAGATTCCTGTCACTACTTGTGTCTTAAGATATAATATGTGGAACGTATGCGCTCGCTCTCGCCATATATTATTATTATTATATTCAATGAATTGATGATAGTAAAAATGAGTATACAGTTCGGCCGGCCCAGAGTTATTCACGAATTTAAATACCAAAGAGGTTGTTGTTGTTGTTATTGTTGTTTACAAACAGTTTATAAGGTTCCTGCAATACTACGGTGCCAGCGTCAGACTTCATAATGCGGAACAAGTGAGGTGGGGAGAAGGAGGAGGGGATCTGTCTCAACGAGAAGGTAACATGTAGAACTAATTACATATTCATTTTTACTTTCATTTCATATAGACTTTGGAAATCGCATAAATATCTTACTTTATGCTACAAGGAACAGAATCCTTTGAAGTTTCCTTTTACTTCTTTAATCTTTTTTATATATTTTTTTTTTTTTAATTTTCCAAACAAATTAATTTATGTGTATGAGGAATTATAAAAAAAAAAAAAAAAAAAAAAAAAATTAAAAAATTCCTCCCGTGCGGATTGAACAATAGAAGAATCATAAGGAAGAAGCGAATGTGGCCATAGACACTGCTGCAGAAGTAAACTGCATAGGGGACACCTTCCGCCTATCATAAGCTTTCTATTGGAAGAACTTAATTGATTATTGTATTCTTCCACGTATGCACATTAAGGGAGCTCTTAAAGTGGAAAACTGACACATTATGCGTAAACGACTGACACGGTTCGATAACGGACTGTATTTGGCCGCAAAGTGTCTCCCTATTGCTAGGCGAACTCTACCAGTTTACTAAAAAACTACTTTGGTTTAAAAAAAAAGCATGTTCAGCACATGATTAGCATGACGTCTACGTTATTTAATTTATAATGAAGAGTGTCGTAGATTCGCTTGCAATTCGCTAATCCATTGTCCCAGCGTTTGTATTGAAAATGTTAAAGAAATCTTAGAAATTTTGTCTACAAATTTGTCTCCTTTGCCTACAGCCAGCGTCAACTGTGTAAACATAAAATTAACAACAATAACTAAAGCCACTTTGTTCAGCAAACGAACGAACACATGTATGGCTTTAAAATAGTCTCTCAGCGAGTGCACACAATATTCAGACATTTGTTCCTCTAGTGTCTGTTTGCTATGGTTTTCATTGTCTAAAAAAGGACTTGTTTTACATTACCTCTCCTATGGCTGCGGTAAACGATGGCCATATATAAATTTATATACATATATATATATATACATATATATATATTGTACACATGTGCCAGTGCACATATATCATGGAAACGTAATATTAGCAAACAAACAATATGAGTAAAGCATTACAATTGTTTGCATGAATATAATAAATAATTATCAGATAGGGTTGCAAAACGCTCAGACACATTAATAAAAAAAAGGGCACTTACTTATACCTAAGCAGAAAGAGATTTACGTTTGCATTTATTGTTCATTAATTAAGAAGAGAAAACCTCTATTTTTCACTTTTTATTTCGTATAGCCATTAATTTAATTTTATTATTTCCGATTTAAAACAAAAAAAAAAAAAAACAAAAAACCAGTTAGAAAATTTCGATTCATTTTAGGACGAATCTTGAATACGTCTTTTTATTATACGATATTTCCTATATTTCCTGTTTAGAGCAACTTTTGCTACGCTTAACCATATTCGATAAAAGTGCGATTGAAAAAACTTCTTTCTGAAATTACTTCAATGTTTTCTTCATTCTGAAAGACTTTATAAGAACGGGCTCTTTCCCTTTCCCAGGCTCGCCCATTCCAATGCTTACTTATCTGCCGATTCCGGACATGACGCGTTAGACGCCTTAAGTTGAACTTTTCACCTTCAACGTGGCGGCCTAGAGGTGCTTCAGACTACCGTCTGTTTGTTACAAACGAAATAGCGAGCATATTACTTTATTAACTAGTACCGGTGACCTTATTGTAATGACCATTAGCAGAAATTTAAATCTAATTGAAATGATTTAAAAGGACTGATATTTGTTTGGGGAAGGATAAAGCTCAAGATGTTTTTTTTTTTTTTTTTGCAGAAGGAGAATGAAGGATGCGTTTCATTTGCGGGAACTACAGTGGTGCCCAAGGCATAGGATGGGAAAGGAGAGAAAAGATATAATCGCTTGAGGGCAGCTCTTGTGTGCCGCTGTGTCTTTTAATGAGTCGTTCGAAAACATTTAAGTTTGAATCGTTCTGTTCTAGGCTTTTAAAATATACATCAAATTTCTTGTGTTTTCTTTCTCCGAAATCATCCTAATTTGACAAATATTAGGTTGGGGAAAAAGAAATCCATTATTTTTTCGGTAGATGGCTGCACTGGTAGATTTCTCGTAAAGTAACGATCAAACAATTTCAGATTTATGCTCGTTGGAAAGGTGACATTTCGCAGTAAAAAAAATTCTTTTGTTGTTTTTTGTTTGGTGCATTCAGTTGTGAGTTACAGCGTGTTAAAAATGGAAGTGAACAAAGAGAAAATTCGGTACATTTTACAGTTTTTCTTTGACAAAGGCGAAAATGCAAGCCAGGCGGCTAAAATTGTGAATGGTGTTTATGGTTCCGATACTGTAACAGCCAATTATGTGCAATTTTGTTTTCGTAGATGCCGTTCAGGAATTTTTGATGTTAAAGATGCACCTCGCACAGGTAGGCCGGTCGTCGAAAATGTCGATAAAATCGGAGAAATGATCGAAGTTGATCGGCATGTTAGCAGTCGTAACATCGCCCAGGAGCTAAAAATCGACCATAAAACAGTTTTAAACCATTTACACAAAGCTGGATTCAAAAAGAAGCAAAAGAAGAAGAAGAAATAATGGATTTCTTTTTCCCCAACCTAATATTAGGTTCTCTGTATTTTCGATTAAAATTTAAAAAACCTAATAATCAAAATATTTACAATCAGTAGCTTCCAGATGCCTTCTGGGCAGAAACTTCCTGGTTTTGGTAATAGTTCCCAATCTCGTTTCGCGCATCTTCAACTTTGGAAAGACCGTGATCTGCTAAAAAGGAGATATGTCTGAGGACCAATTCGCCATCGGAAGAAGTTCCCAGCCAAAGTTGAACATCTTTACCTGGTTTGCTTTTGCTGGAGACAGACGGACAACTGTGCGGATGTTTGGCAGATGGCAAGCGCGTCACTAAAGTTGACTACCGTTTAGATGTAACAGTTTCTCCGAAACTTAGAAGCTCCTGGTAAATGATTGATGATTTCTTTCCAATTCCACCACCCTTTCACCCTTACGCAATGTGATCATTTCCATAACGCCAGCTGCATTTTTTCCCCAATTATCTCGTTAAACTTTATTACACACTGAACTGCTAGCTTTTGATCAACTGAAATTAATACCGTACAAACACCAATATCTAACCTATATATATATCAAAAATTGCGGAAAGAATAAACGTTTTATAAAAGAGTCAACTTTGACACAGAAAGCTTAGATGTTGATATTGAAATCAATTAACGACTTTAACAATCGTTACAACAGTTAATTGGACACATGGTCGTACCGGAATTTTAAGTTCAGAAAATCGTGGTACATAAGAATAGATATCAAAGAGACGCTAAGGGTTTTTTTAGCGCATTACAGGAAATAAAAACTCTTTCTTAGGTGTTAGGAATATAAATTAATCTTACAGCGCAATCACGATTCTCCATTACCAAGTCTTTGTTCGCAGATTCAAATCTCAAGTGCGATAGAATCTGCTTTAATCGTGAACCTCACCTAGTGAGTGGTCAGTCGGTAAGGTCATAATAATTACTGATTAAGCATTATATCCACTAGGCAGCGGCCATTACCTCTCTATCTCTTTCTCTTTCTACATTTTTTCCTGACCGTGTCACTGTTCTCACAGGAAAATCCCTTGAAAGATTGGGGACAATTGTATCCGTTCCCAATACACTATACCGAAGTGATGCGAGTTAAGAGAAAGCATGAGTTTAATCAACTTTGTCTCGGTGTTGATCTTTCCTTTAACCTGGTATTGCGATCTTTCAACCTTTGAAATGTTGCCAAATATTTACTTTTCGTCTCCGTGCGTAGAGCTGTTCGACGTAAACCATTAAGCCAGTACTTTCAATTGGAGCAGCCTTTAGCACTTTCAATTATTTAATATCGCGTCTGCTTTTGAAAGTCCTTATAAGTGTACTTATACGCCTAAGATGATTCTCTCCTGATTTTCTTATGTATATTAAATCTGTATTTTGTCTTTTCCACTTCCAAGCTACTCTTTCCAGCCCAGGATATGGCAGGTGAGAAATATTACTAACCACTATCGTGCGGAGCCCATAGATTCATTTGAAAATTTACACGGCACTTAAGATCGTTATCTATAATGTATGAAATAAAAATTAATGAGCTTTTTAACCTTAACACACTTGACAAGTTCCAGTTCAACATCCAGTTCAAACTTCAAAACCACAGTCACAGTGCGGACAGACGGACAATAAGCAAGACTATTTTGCAATCTTCCTTATCCAACTGAATTCGCGACTACTTTGTTTTCCCAATTCCCGGTAAAAAGGCTGCCATGTAAATGCTTACAAAGTTGGTTTAATTGTGGTCACGAAATGCCTACTTAAGAATTACTTAAGACTAAATTAAGCTAAACATTAAAAAAACAAAACAAAAAAAAAATTAAATTTTTTAATTGATTGTTTGCAACCGGAACAGGTCAAGAGTGCTTTGGCTGCAACGACCCTTTTTAGAGTCTGTACTGAACGGCTAATCTCATCTGCATTTCAAAAAAAAGATCTCCAATTGGAGGAATACGTAACTTGGCCGAACTCTATTTTAATTAGGGTAAAAAACTTGAAATTAGTCCGTCCGTTCAGTCCGTTAGCAATGAACAGCATTTGTACTGCGCAAAAATGACAGCAAATTGAACTGAAGCACATGCACATGGAACACAAATATATAGATCTGTGTGCATATCCTGTTTCCATAGTACAGTTTGTAAATTTAATAACTACAGCAACGCATGCATAGATATAATGAATGAACTCTGATATATCCTTACAACCAACAACTATGGAAATATAAAAACCAACCACGATTAGATTACAAATAAAAGGGAGCTATATAGAGGGAGAGAGAATGAGAAAGAGAGTGAGAGTGAGAGTGAGAGTGAGACCGGAAGGAATATGTATGTACAAAGAGAATTGAGAAAAAGCATAACAACTATTACCTGAGCGAAAGAGAAAAGCAAAATGCAATTTGATTCAAACGGAATTGTGTTAATAATCGTTTTTGTGGGGACGAGAGTTCAACAATTAGTATAGCAAAATATTTTGCATCAAATTGACAAGTTTGGTCCAACAAAGAAACCTGCACACATCACACGAAATTCGTGTCGAATTACACCTGGGCTTTGCTTAGCGAACTGGTAAACAACATTTTTTTAACATAGCATGCGTCTCATATCGTATTGTATCATATCGTGCGTATCAATTAATGATAGTTGTTATTGCAAAAAAAAACTACAACACCTGCTCTCTGTGTTTTATAAGAAAAGTAAAAGTTCATTTTTATCCTAAAAACCGGTAATATTTTAAAAATTTTAACTCATTTCGCTCTTGACAAGAGCGAAGCTCTGCAAGAAATTTCTCTTAAAGTGCAGGCTTTTTCTAATAACAAACAATTTGCAAAATAATGTGCACTTAGTTCTTAATTTACATAATTAAAGACAAGCAAGCAAATTACTATACAGAGTGGAAAGGCCAGAATAGATTTCAAGGGAAGAAAGATGGCAGGTGGAGAACATATATAGTGTACCGGTCTGGCTCAAACACTGCGCGAGTAAAATCCGCGGCACAATTTTCTTGAAATTTACAAAAGTAGACTTGGGCTTCAATCAATGAAGTTTATCAAAAAAAAAAAATGGTAGTGTGCGAAAATGCATTAGGGGTTTGCAAGAATTTTGATCACTTTTTCATTTGAAAATCGCATTTATTGTGGAAACTTGATACAATCAACATTGTTTCCAGCATTTTCTGCTGGCAACATTGTGCAATTGTGTTTTTGGCAACATGGCGATATCATGTCGAAAGAACTACTACTGGTTTGGCAGTGATCCACTCACCGACCCATTTTCGCACTTCTTCAACTTTACTTAAGGACTCTCGTGCCTGCCAAGCCATGCTGCACCAATCCGAAAAAGTGGTAATCAGGAGGCGTCATGTCTGGTGAGTACGCTGGGTGTAGCAGCAGCACATTCCATTCGAGCTGCAACAGTGGACAACTGGACAACTCCTGCAACAAGTGGCCAA
>KK502688.1:246302-311994 GCA_000688735.1 Glossina austeni
AAATGCGTTTCGGCAGCGAAGAGGGCAGGATAGACTTACACAACAGCACCCATTTTGTTGTGTTGTGAAAGTCTTCCGAGTAATCGAAACTGTTCTATGTGCATCTGCCAAAGAACTCCAATAATCCCTACAGACGTGCACACAAGTTAGGAACTTGTGCAATGTTTATGATAACAACACTTCATCAACTAGGAATTGAAATCGACGCAGTCGATATTGTTCTGCCCGACATAACAACAAGTGAGAATTTGGTCGAACGACAAGGAACATAAGAGGTGAAGCGAAGAAAAATTGACAGTTAATGCATCAAAACTTTCCAAGAATTATTGTCAGAACTTTATGATTATTGTCGTCTCTAGTGTTGTGTTTACTGCAATTCTTTGGGGATTTGCCTTAGATCGTCCGTTCAATAACCGATCCAACTTCACATATTTACTTTGTGGAACCGTTTGAAGGACCTAGAAGGACAGAGATCCTAAATAGTTTACCTATATATATGTACGTATATATATGTACCCTCGAGCAGTACCGTATTCAAAAACGATTTAAGCACGTCCATCTGTCCGTTTCTATAATGTCCTAATGTCTGGTCGCCAAATTGAAGATATCGGCTTCAAATTTGGTAGGAACATTGGGAGTTCTTGGACGCAGATTGGTGTTGAAAACGGGCGATATCGAATAAAGAGTAGGCCCACAGTACAATTTGAACTGAAAGCACTTCTGTTTTCAAAAACCAAAAAATTGTTTTTTTTTTTTGTTTATTACTCATTAGTAGTTGTAGCGATAAGAATTTTCACGCATAGTGCAAAGGGGATCCTAAGTTTGTCTGTCCGTCTGTCCATCTGATGCTCATCCATGTACTTTTCTGTTCAACCTGCAGGCTGTAATTTTTGAGATATCATATAAGTCTATTTTTTAGACCGCAACTTATATAGGAATTATCATGAAAAGCAAGCCCTTACACGCAGAGAAAGTCCAATTTCTACGAAATTTCTGACCAAAACTGAAAAATCATAAAATTTTCAGGAGGTAAAGTAAATTTGCTTAATTCGATTTAGACCATGGGATACGATGCGCACCCGCAAATGTATACATAAGATATATATAAGATATACAATAAAAATTCTATTAGGAGCCACCCAAGCAAATCTTTTAAATAATTATGAATGCATGTAAATTAATTGTAGTCTTCAAAACTTTCATGCTCGAATCGTGTGTAACGTATTTTATAAACGACGATTGACTGCTTGATTTGAAATAACTAAGTTTATGTTTGTATTCCCTATAGAGCTTGTTTGAGAGCTGATAACGAAAGCAATTCTGTTTTCTTCTCTTTTTTTTTTTTTCTTTATTTTTACTTTCAATTTATTATTAAGATTGCAAACAATGATAAATTTTAAAATTTTTGCTCGAAAAGTGAGAAAATCTTTAAAAGAATATAAGAAGAAAAAGAAATGCTAGTAAAGCATAAAAAATGAAAACCTATTTTAAGACGACGAAGATGAACAAAATCAAAGGTACTTGATTTTAAATCTTATTCGTAGATGGATTCTCATATTTCGAAAATAATCCAATTATCTGTTTATTTCAGATTTTACGTTTCATTTGCATTTAACCGGAATTCATTAACATTCAATTTGATAAATTGCTCTCCTCTTGCTTGGGTGTTAATTACAATATTATTAAATAAAAAAATAAAAAAATTAAAAAAAAAAAGGTAATAATTATAACAACAAAACTCATCATTGAAGCATTGAAAGACTAATTAGTTAATAATAAATATTAAAAAAAAGAAAATTCATAACAACAATAGATGACGTGTACTTACATTAAAAATCGATTACATGCACGTGAGATACTGAAATATAGTAAAATGGAAAATTAAAACTATTTGATTAATTAAGTGAAACAAGTGTTTGGTGATAAATGGTGCCTTGTATTAGAAAAATAAAAACAAAATGCTACGAGGCATGTCAAGGACGGTCATAAACTACTACTATAACTACTGTACCCAGATAATAAAACGCAAAAGTTAAAGTAAATTCATTATTATTTCCATTCACTGCTGAAGGCGCACATAGTCCTCTAAATTTATTCACTTTGAAAATTCGGCGACAACAAAGACTGGTATAATTTACAAACTGACAACTCGAACGACATAAAAAGCCAGGGCTTAATCATAGTTGCATCAACCCAAAAAAAGCAAATAATGAAATTCTAGTCGATAGCGAACGAATTTTTTATCACAAAAAAAAAAGGCTTAAAAAACATAAAATGGAAAAACTATGTATTCATGCTCTATAAAGTTGAGGGGCATGGTCGGTCTTTCCATTATTGTAGAATATGCGCGGAATTTTTAGATATGTTCTCAGAAATATTCTCACTTTACGACCTACTATCTGTAGGGGTGGCCTTCTTCCTATTTGGCCTGTACGAACCTGCGCGCAAGAACTTGCAACTTTCCTGCCAAGTTTGAAGGCGGCAGCCTCAACCGTTATCACAGAGATACAGACGGACAGATGGACATCTAAGATATATATGCTTTTGACTAATGCAAACATTTGGATAAAATGAATATATACCCAATCTCCCCACAGAGGGTTTATTACAGAGGTACAGACGGACACATGGAACTAGGATATATATGCTTTAGGGTGTGCAAGAACTTCCAACTTTTCTGCCAAGTTTGAAGGCGACAGCTTCAATTTTTCAATGAGGAGAACGTTTATCACGGAGGTACAGACGGACAGATGAACATCAATAATATATACGCTTTATGGCATATCTGAAGACTTCCTTCTGGCTAATGCAAACATTTGAACAAAATGAATATATACCCAGCCTTGGCTAGTGGACATGAAAAGCGTGGATTGATATTTGAACCGCGCTTTCTTTTTTAAGTAAAAATTCCCTCCCTTTTGTAAACGTGCCAGTATTTTCTAAAACTGTGACCCAAAGTGGCTTCCAAATGTAGAAGTAAGACTTTCTTACGACTGGTGGTTAAGTTTCAGATGCTTTTCTCTCTTCCCTCTCACCGACACTTTCTGTCAATTCAACAAAATCTTAGGTTCTCTACGATGCGGCCAATAAATGGAATTCGTTTGCGAAATTTTCCTTCAGTTTCGCGCTTTTGATTTTGATCTGAACTTTCAAAGTATGAATCGGAATGTGGCGAACAATGGGCGCAGCAAAGCTGAATCTTCTCTGTGTTTTGTTTTGAATACGAAATATTTTCGATTTTTTCTTAATTTCCTAACAATTTGTGGTTGTTGCAAAAGGGCTAACTAATCAACCTATCGTTCGGTACCTTAAACAATTACTGAACGAAATTTAAAAGTTAGCAAAAAAAATAAAAAGTTAAACATAAGAGGCTTATTTCTTTTTATGTATATATAATATATATATAATATATATATATATGTAATCACACCATCAGCCATGATAAACATTTTTTGAACGCCATAGCAAGAGGCAAAAAACACTTGCATTCAGAACAATGGTTTAAGTAATTTGTAGTGTGCTAGTTAAACAATATCATTTTTGCGCAAGAGCTTATAAATCCATTATGTGTACAAAGTAACCAATCACTTGGTATAAAAAATCTTCTTGAATTTGTTACTTAATTGAAATTTAATTTCAAGAGATGTGAAGGAAAAATATAAAAACGAAAAAAAGTATCTTTAAAATGAAATTATGTGCAATTTGCAGAACTGCTGTTTTTTTTTTTGCTGCAAATGCACGCGCAGGTTCATCAGAAATACAATTACAGTTAGTCCAGCAGTCGACGAATTTTCATTTTCAAGGCGTTCAAAAAGTCCGTAGTCTAATAGAGAAGAAGTGAATAAAAAGACACGTTTTTTTTTCAATCAATGTAGTCGTTGTTATACCCTACACCACTTGTGCTACAGGGTATATTAAGTTAGTGCCGACGTATGTATCACCCAGAAAGCCTTAGGGTAGACGCCCCTTTTTTATGCCGATCGTTTCAGAATCATTTTCTAAATCGATCTAAGCCTGTCTGTCCGTCTGTCTGCATGTCCGTCAACAGTCTGTCTATGTATTTTTGCGTTCAAGCTGCAGGTCGCACTTTTTGAGATATTTTGATGAAATTGGGTACAGTGACGTGACCCAAGGACGAATGCTTTTGAAAATAATTTGGATCGGTCCACTTCTTTGGCCAATCCCCATATAACGCCTTTTCGGAATTTCTCTCAGACTAAATAGTAGTATTTCGGCATTTTAAATTGGTGTGAAAACTTTGGACCGGCTGAAGCAATTTCTTGAACCCCCTCTCATAAAACCGCGCCTATTGAAAATAAAGCTTTATATGGTAAAAAGATGTAATTTGCAATATTTGATAGTGAAAGTTGGCTCATAATGGTAAATTGACAAAGAAATCTACCTTACAGAATTTGGCCCAAGCAGGTCTACTTTTTGCATACCATCGCATATAAGAATTCTCATGAAACGTAAACCTTTATATAGCAAAAAAGCTTAATTCTTAATTTTTTGCGATGAAAAATTGTTGTTGTTAAACAAAAACATTAAGTGTACCTAGTTTGAACCACATGGGTCTATTTCTTGGCCCCATTCCCAATAAGATTCCCATGATTAGTAAGCCCTTCTGGGAAAGGCTTCATTTTGACGTTTCAGCAAATAAAAATTAACGGTAGCGAATTTGGATCACGAAGGTCTACTTTTTTCTAAGCGCTATCACGAAAAGCAATATGGAGAGAAAATCCAACCTTCCAACATGCGGGCTTTGCATGAAAATAATGTGCACTTTTTTATGTATTGTTGCAAAACCGAGGATATAACTGTTCTAGGCCAAGTGGTGTAGGGTATATAATAGTCGGGTTCGCCTGGCTACAATATTTTCACTTGGTTTTTGTACCACTTCGGTCCACACCCTTAACAATACTAATAAAATGATGGACGTTGAACATTCAAGATGTTCAGACCAATGACCAAACCAATCTACTTTGCCCTTACGGGAGTATTTCTTTAAATGAAAAACGCTTGTTTTAAAAAGATGGTGGTGGATGGAGGTGGTTAGCCTTAGTTTCCATTTTTCCCGTTTTTTTAGCACTAAACTTCAGGATTCCCTTCCAATCGAAAGATTGTTCATAAGATGTTTGCGACATCGACATAAGCATTTAGTGGCCTATAAGACGCAGCTCACTCACACACGAATGTTTTAGGTAAGACGCGACATTCCAAATAGGTGCGTTCAACATAATCGTAATTGGTTTTGTTACGCGCGCTGCAAGACAAAATTACTTTTTCATGTCTATGGGCATATTCTGTCCATCTGTCAATGCAACATTCAAATTTATCAATTATTATAATGAAATGATGATAATTTCTGGCCGCATTTCTGGCCAGGTTTCAACAATTCCTAACACTTATCCACACTTCCTATTCCTATTTGGTCTTAACAATTAGAGAAAATTGTATGTTTTTCTGAAGCGGTTAGGTCTCTCCGCCGATGTTGACGATTGTATTCAACCAATCCATGCATTGATGCTATGCTATGATGATTTGCTATCATACGCAACCGATTTATTTTCCCAACCCTGAAGCAGCCGTTTCACTCGTAATTTTTCGGTCCATTCTCTCCCTATCATTGGACTTAACTGGTATTCATTATCCTGTCCTTTTAATTTTTACCATAGCATGCTCCGATATTCTACTCGGATACATTTCGATGCCATTATTTGTTGCTTCCGTATATCCTCTCCTGGCGTACTTATCTTCATCCAATATTGCTAGTAACTCAAGCTGTTCTCCTTTCATTCGGATAGACTTTATTCTTCTAATCAAAGCCAGCACTTTTAGTGCTAAGGTAGTCGTAAGGACGTTTCACTTGTTTTACTTGTTCCAAGCACAGTTACGGGAAACATTGATTATCCGGTTCTTCTCTGTTTTGCTTAATTATCGAGCATTAAAGTCAAGTTAAAATTTATTTCGAGATGAAAAATGCTTCATGCAGAAATTTTGATATCCACGCACGCGAAGTTGTACAAAAAATAATCTTACATTAGTTTCCCAAGAAATTGTGGTATGACCATTAGCGTGTTCCGCGGCCGATTGTAGTTTAACTACAACCATACGATTACTTTGTGAAAGGAGGTTTGAATAAAATACTCAAGAAATGTTCGAAGAGCAATTCTGACCTTCCAGCGGAAACTGAAGTAGTACACGTAAACCTAACTTTGGACGGATTTTGTACGCACACAAAAATACACATAAAGAAAGGATATCGTAAACCTCAAATCATTGCATTCTTATCGTAAGCGAACTCCTTCTGAGAGCATATTATGAAGTGCAAGCACATCTCTTATGGGCTTTGGATGTCAACAGATTAGAAAAAAAAGCTTATGAATCGATTTGGCAGCTTTTTGATCGGACGAGAGGAGACATAATAATGACTTAAGACGATATTTAACGATCTAAGAGATGGTTTTCGGAACTTCAACGTATAAGCAAATGATCCATGCATCCCCTCTTTAGAACAGTTTCTCTCACCGAAACATTTCCCAGCCACCCACAACTCTCTTGACGACAGGAGCTGCTGACCTCTGCTCTTCCGTTTTGCTAAAAGTAAAAATTAAATGAACTGCAACATGCTTCTACTTATGATTTTTCTTTACTAATTAAAAAAATGTAGCTAATAATTAAAACAACAACAACAAAAAACTACTTCTCGCAAATATTTCCAAGTAAAGCGTATTTAATCTATCTATACAACTAATTAAATTCTTTCGACTCGTAGTTGAACATAATTGCCATTGCTTGCTTGCGAGCAACGCTTTCATTGCTGCGACTAACAAAATAAACAGCTATGTAGATGAAAAGATGACCTCTGTCTCCTTTACAAGCGGGAGGCGCAGATGCAGGAGATGGAATACGGGACTTGTTGGCAGCGGCAGCAGCAACAGCAACAGCAACAGCAACAACAGCAACGGCAAAAGCAGAAAAATTTAATCATAAGATGTGCGTATGATGAATAATAAGTTTTTTGTTGGTTGCCACATTGTTAATGGAGTGCATAGACATGCACTGCAAGTCACTCAAATTCATATATATATATATATATATATATAACATATATATGATTATTTTCTTCGATGCGTGCATATACTCATTGTCGCGAATGCAATATGTCTGCGTTGGAATAGAGCAGAAGAAGAATATGTGCAACTTCATCCTCCTATGTGTGCCATTGTTCACAGACTTGGAGTTGGGTAAATTAAACACACACACACACACACACATGCATACATACAACTCACTTTACTACTCTACAAACAGACAAACAGACTGATTGACATACATAGAGCAAGACAATCTGCCAGGTTTGTAAGCAACTGAAAGATGTACTCTGAGAAGTTGCGTCAACTTCACGATAGATTTTGGTATTAGTATAGGAGCATACACACACACAAGTACACAAAAAAAAAAAAAAAAAAATATTGCAGCCAAACAACCACCATACGTACTACGCTCGTCAAGACTTTGTGCCACATGAGTTCAAATGTAGTCATGCCTGCGCGTATATATATATATATATATGTGTGTGTGTGAAGCAAAATACTCTTTAAACTAAAAATAGTTATTGCAGGCTTATCTTAGGATTCTGCTCATGCTCCACGCTATAAGATGACTATAGATTAATTTTGTAACTACGTTTGTAACCGTTTATCGACGGTAACAGCATATACCGTACAAATGATGAATCAAAAAGTGACTTGATTTTAATTGATTTCACCTCTCATCTGCCGGTTAGGCACACACATTTGTTTTTGAAATTTGAAAAATCAAAACTAAAAAAAATGAAAATCAAATATCAAAACTTGTCACTCCTTCATACTCAACTAAGAGTTGAAGAGATATTCAATGGGTATGATCTGCCTAGAAGTGAAGCATGGGAAGACAAGAAGTTCTGAAGCTTTCGAAATAAATTTGAGGCGAAAGAAACTCCAAGGATTCTAAGCAAAATAGTCACACATTTTTGTTGGTAGGTTTCCCTGCAACGCTGGGTAATTGGAATTCGCCGCTTTCTTGTGTGCTGTCACGAAACCAAATATAATGCAATATAAAAAATGAAAAAGAAAACACACTGCAAGCAAAATTAAAGAGAGAATTTTCATCTTAAATAAACGACATCAGCGCAAATTTGAGTTCGTTTTAAAATTTAATTTAATCATTTTGTTTTTGTTTTTCTTTTTTGTTAATTTTTTTGCTCAATTTGATTTTCTTTTTTCATTTATTTGTTTTTTATTTTTTTTTTTTAGTGCATCGAACTGAAAAAAAGTTTTACAAATTTTTTTCAAACAATTCTCAAGTTTTGATTGAGTCAAAAGAGATTTTCTGGCAACGCAACTTAAGGCAATGTTGCGAAAAATGCTTTACTTTATCTTTTCCTCTGTTCGCTCTGATTGCATTTTGCCTTCACAAGATTTGTAAAGAAAAGCTAAGTGACATCCTGCGAATGTTTTGTATAAACGTTTCCTTTTATTAATGCATAAAATATTTTTCATCTTTTTAATATTCGAACTAACTTTTTCCACGGTTTAAATACATCAAGTATGTCGACGTATCGTCGTTCTCTCATTCACTTGCATTGCGATTTTGCGAATAAAGTCTTGAGAAAGAAATTCGAATAATAATAATATGATGTCGCACGATTATTATGATCGTCAAGGATTTGATTTGCTTTTCCTTCTCTGGAATTATCCAAACAATTACTTGTCATCAAGTTTCTTGGAATTTAATTCAATGAAATTCTCGCAAATCTGTTCTGTTGTATGTATCCGGAAAGATCGTGTTCTTGGAACGGCGACTTGCAATGATATTGTTAAGGAAATCCCAGATCTAGTTTCATTTCCCCAGCAAATAAATTTCCGAGAGAAGGACAAAACCAAATACAAATTCATGGCGCATCATGCAGCTGCCAGGCGACGAAAAAGATTAAAGGAAAACACATTAATTATGGTAAGTTGCTTATGTAAGCTGAATATTTGAGTAGAATCGAGAATTCCGAAAATTCGGAAAAGAAAGTTTCAGCCAAGAATGTTGTCAAACTAAGTAAACTCTAAGTAACCCTACCCTTCCTTTAAGTAAAACTGATTGTAAATAAAACCACGATCTAGTGATACGAACCGTACCGAGAAAATCATTTCGTAACCGCATTATAGTCTGTTTATAGAAATAATCGTTTCGTCTACAGTGTGACCGGATGGACACCTTGGTCTCACATCACACACAATTTTCATCCTATTCATAAATGATTTTCCATCCATGTAAATGTAAATTCATTTAAGGGAGCAGCAGACCACGTAAAACAAGATCTGGAAGAGAGTAAATCTCTAGCCTCTTAATCTAAGGAAATGTAAGAAATTGTGTTCTTGTGAAGGTTCGCCTATGAACACCGCATATATTACACATGGGCATATGTGTGGGCACAGTTGATGGTCCATCTACCACAGATTTGCATCGCGATCTTGAGCCCAAATTGCTCTTCAATCTCCTTATAGTCAGATGTAATCTGGGATTTAGCAAAAGATGGTCCCTTGTATCTGCTCATTGCTTGGATGGAGCCAATTCTAGAGTGTGCGCTAATAGTGTGGGCTCCAAGCTACGAATGCGTACCTTTAGGCTTCATTGTACAACATTGTCTGGAAGTCTGTCTTGCGTTTAGCCAAATAAATAAATAAAATGTCCAGCAGTAGTTATGTGCAGCAGCCCCTTCCCGTCATCCAACAGGGAAAATATGGCCAAATTGAAATAAATTATTAAAGCTTGAGAAAGATAGTTCAGTCGGTTATTTCGCGCATTGTTATTAATAGTTTGGTCTTGCAGCTCATCTGAATGAAAAGAATGTTCAGATTTCGTTATTCCCAAGCACCTGTTATTGAAGAGATGGAAAACAACGTCAACCCAGCAAGACATTTCCTATAAGTGATTCCTTTCAAGTTTGCCTAAAACTCATTCGAGTCGTTTCATAAAAAAAAAAAAATAATTTTCAGTTATGCCCCAAAGTGCTTCTAATCCACTACTAATACACTAATCAATTCATAAATCTATAAATGTTTCTATTTTCGATAAATACAGAAGAGCTTCGACTCAATAAGACATCTGTCGCTTAAAATTTTTCAAAGATTATTTTCATAATTTCCGAAATCGCTTTTTTAATAAATACTTCAAAGAACAGAAAGAAATATCTTCTGCTACATAAGACATCTTCTTTGATGGTATCATAACATCATCAATGATTATGGTGGTGTTGGTAGTGGTGGTGGTGGTAGGAAAATTAACTTTTCATTTAACGCATAAAGTGCGTTTTATAAGCAAAAGTAAAATAGAAGAAGCTTTACATTCACAAGTAAATTACACGTAAGAAATTGTTAGGGTAAGAGAGAAAGTTACTTGTACAATATACGAAAGAGGGATGAAGAGAGAGAAAAGGTAACTTATATATATTTATATATATATTTGTGGAAAATGATTAATGTTGCTGTGGTGCATCACAGCAACACAGCGCACAATACAAGAAAAGAAAAACAAAAACACTCAACGCAAATGATTGATTAAACAATGTTGATAGACACACATGCATTCATACACAAACACGACAGAAGCATACTTACATATATGTACAGTACCTTTAAAAAGTGCTCGCATGATATCGTATCTTAATCTTTGCCAATAGATGAACTATAGCAAGGATTTCTTGCCATAGCTACGGGCTTAATATATCAGTTGAAGAGAGAGTGTGAGAGAGTGAGAGAGAGGGGAGGGGGAGTGAGAGTGCGACTACACTTTTTCTTCGAAGATATTAAGGTTTTTTTTTCAGATAGGCGAACTGAGCGTAGTTTGGTTTGAAAGTCTGGCTTTCGCGACCTCTTTGAAAAATGTGGCTATACGTGTTATGATGAAATTATTGCCATTTGCCTCCAAGAAATGTACTCTTCAATGACCGCTAAATGCTCAAACTAGCACCACTTGCCAATATTTTTCTGTTTTCCTTCAGTTATCCAGGATTCACACTTCAATCTTTGCTGAGCGCATAATTCTCCGCTTCATTATTGTAAAAAGTCAAACCTTGTGGTCCTGTCTAAAGAAAGAAAGAAAGCTTTGGCAAAGTCGGTAAACATCCGTGAATTTTGTCTAAGTCGAAGTCGAGTTTAATTGGGGATATCCGCACTAGTTGGAGTGAACAGTTTAGTCGACAAGGATTTTTACCTTCAGTTAAGATATTTTTTCTCTTTCATTTTTTTCTACTATCACTTTCACCAACTCCTCTATATATGCCGTGGATGCAATCAGGCAATGATTTGAAATAAATTTTGGATTAATTTCTACTATAGCTTGTCGTGCATTGCTGTAACTTTGTCGAAAATTAATTTCTTTTAATTAGTGCGGATAGCTATCTTAAAATTTGACCTCTCGAGCTGTGTGAGGAGAAGTTAAAAATAAAAATGTTGATAAATTTTTCGAACTTTTCAACTTTGGAAAATTGCAACACCAAGCTATACAATTACGCTGATGTAATTAAATTAACCCACAATCACAGATTGATCAATAAACCTATGCACGGGTTCGCTGGTGCACACTTGCAGCCATTGCAAAAGGAAAAAATAGAAAAAAATCAGAAATATTGTATGTAAACTTTTTTCAGGTAATGTACATATATATATATATATATATATATGTATATGTGGTTAAGCTTGGGCACTATGCAGGCTATTAGCAACTTGAGGACGGTGTGTGTGCGCGCGTGTGGCTGTGTTTTTTCTTAAATGAAAAATAAGTGAAAGAGAGAGAGAGAGAGAGAGAGAGAGAAAGAGAGAGTTCATATGCAGTTTAGGTCGCATCTCTTCATACCGTTAAATCTATTGATATGTTTTTTTTTTTTTCTTTCAAATAATTCAGTGTAGATAAGGCAATCAGGGATATTTATGTGTGTCGCATGGAAAAGAAAATCTCTCTACATTGAAACCTGATTTTCTGTTTGTAATCATATAACTGAGCTTATTCCTTTTCTCCTTTCGCTTATAGCAAAGGAACCGATATGAACCGATAATATTTTGCACATTAAAAATAAGACCTTTTTTTTCTTTGGGTAAACTGCTGGCCGTAGAAAATTATTCCAGTTATTACCTTCTATGTTACTACTTATACCTTTGCCGTTCAAGCCAAGATTGTGACATTGGTCCAGCCTTGTCTTTTCGTAAAATTCTCAACATATGCTCTCAAGCATGAAGCACAAAAATTCGTAATACAAATATAAAATAAAAAAAATAAAAAAAATTTTTTTTTTTTAATAATTTGAAAAACTTTACTTTTGAGTGACAAAGAGAAAGAGAGGTAGAGAGGTAGAGAGAGAGAGATACATCATTGTTGAAAAATAAGTCTCATAGCCATTAGTAAGACTGAGTAAAAATTTGCTTTTGCATTTTAGCTAAAGCAGCGTCCGAATCGAAGTAATTTGCGAAGCATTAATTTTATATTCAGAACCTTTTAACAGATAATACTGCAGTTTAACTGCAAGCAGCTCTTGCTCTTGCTTTTCATGCCAAATCCCTTGTACGCTTCGAAGGTTTTCTGAACTACTTTCTAGGCGTTACTTAGGCAAAAGTAAAATTAACATACCTTCTCGCGATATAAAAAAAAAAAAATAAATGGATATTGAACCAACTTCATGTAATTTTAAAATGATTCATTTGCTGCCACATGTGAGATAAATGTTTTTTTTTCTCTTTATAATCATTTTATTTTTAAATTTTCTTCTTTTTTTTTTTTTTCTTTTTTTTAGTAAGCAATCGAAATTTTTACATTAACGAAAAGTGATTTCGAAAAAAAAAAAAAAACAACAAAAGGTTTTCCTTTATCTATATGTAGTAGTTTTTGTATATATATAGTTGGCAGCGATTATTATGCAAAGAAAATAGTTTTCGAAAATACTTAACTTAAGGAAAACAAAAGAGAAAGTGTAACAATTATAATTATTTCGAATGCCAGCATAAACACGCGCATTCATGCATCCATTCAGTCATTCATCCATTTATGCTGCTATTCATACACTCGCTCAATGCACCAAAGCCAACCAAGTCAGGGAGGAGTGCAAAAAGAACAGGTTTTTGCTTAGAAAAGAAAAATGATATTTTCTTTAAAACTCTATTATATTTAATAACTTCGATTATAACGCAATTCTGCGAAATTAAACAATAACGGGCAAGATAATGAATGTAAATAAAAAAGAAAAAAAAAAAGAAATCATTGAAAATTAATGCTAATTTTTTTTTTTTGGTTTAGCAGCATTTTCCCACGCACGCACATACTCACTCATACTCTGTATTGCATTCACAAGTTTCTATATCTTCTAATAATAAATATATTTCTTCTTCTTCATACTCTAGATTTCAGAGAAGTCTAGAGTTTATCAACTATCAAATACATGCACATACACATACATACATATATATATATTCATATACATACAATCTCATGCTAATCTTTTTCTTTTTTTTTTTCTAAAACCAAAAATTTCAAACCACAGATTAATTAACATGTTGCGCTCACTGTACTCTTAATGTCTAAAAGTTTATTATTATGTTGAGGCTTAAGCAAGAATTCTGCTTACTTTTGCTTTGTCATTAGCTTAGCTAAACTAGTTTATATATTGTTTTTTTTTTTTTTCTTCTTCTTCGAATATCAACGAAACTATTCATCCGCATCGAGTGAGACAGAGAGAGAGAGAGAGAGATGAAGAGAAATAGGAAGAATAAAATGTAGAACTTTTAAATGAGTATAAGGAATATAAGAGAAGACACACACACACACACATATGTATGTATATATAAATTTGAAAAAATGCAATGGAATCAAGTATGAATCAAGTGCGGACGCACATAATTTTTCACAATTTTAATTGATATCTAATTAATATGCTTAACCACAATGTCCAATTAGTTGCGATACGTGATCAGATTTGATTTACATTAAAATATGGCAACATCGGAAGAGATCGATTGAAATGTTACACAGAGTCGCATACAACAGCTGCGTCAGGAAAAATGGAATGTTGACAGTTAGAGAAGAAACTTTGAATACCTTGCCTTAAACAAACTCATTCTTTCTTTCTACTACTGTTACTCTTTCTATACTATATGCGTATGCATAGCGCGTATAGGAAAACAAGAAAAAAACGAAAATTACGAAAAGCTAAGAAGAGAATCTTCTATTAAATAAAATTAATATTAAATTAAATACATGAAGAAATAAATGTGATCTTGTGCGTAATGAGATCTTAAACTCGAGAGATCTGGTCTTCTTATGTCTTTCAACTCTTGTGGCACAATGTACATTAAGTGTGTGCGAATGTATGTAACGCCCAGGAAAATTAAATACCGATACTCTGTTTATTATATCGATCGATAATGAATCTGAAACCCTTACTACGCCTGTGCAATTATTTTATGTTCAACCCACAACTCGAAGTTTTGGTGATATTTTAAAGAAATTTGGTGCACTAAACTCTTTTTAATCAACGACGGACTCTTTTGGTTTTGATCTGGTTTTGAACTTAGTGAAAGCCTTCTATTTAGCGTAGTTCTGCTAGCAGACTCCTCCTCCCCTTTACATGGCAAAAATTGAAATTTTTCACTACAACCACACCTCACGTTTGCCAAATTTGAAGTACGTGGGTCTAAATTATAGGCCCCTTCATATTGCGAGTTCAATTTAGTTCGGTTCGCTCCTGTAAAAGAGATGGTAAATAGCGCTGTAGAATGTGGGAAAAGCTGTGACTTCTTCATTTGAAAAGTACCGTCTTTAAGCTACACGCAACGACATAAGCCATCACACTAAAGCGTCGGGAAGCTTTAAATAGATGAAGTTTTGAGCAAAAAAAGCAGAAATTTGCGGGAAACTTTGCTTTTCCTGATCAAATCAACGGATACCGCAGCCAAATCCATAAGAGAGATTATGCGCATTAAGGCCGAATATTTTTGATGACTCATTTGAGGGAGTCAGCTGGGTGTGGCACATTAAAGTTTGTTTCGACCAAATGGAATACTACTACTAATAACTAATGCAATTGCACCAACAAAAAATGGACGTAAGATACCAAAAATCATGATACTGCGACTTTTTAGTATGAAGGAATTCGGCTCAATATACTCAATGTTTGCAGTTGTAATCTGGAATGTCCTACCCTTCCCGCTGTTATCATCAATTAACCAAGCTTTAATAGAATAGACCCATTGTTTGTTCGAATTGTACTTCGACACTTATCCCCACACTCAAATACCGGCTCTTTTGCTTGAGTAAAACACATTGTATCAGCTTTTCTGACTAAAGCTTCGAAGTTCCTCTGAACTTATTTGTACACGCAATATTAAGGCTCCCCCGAAAAGTATACGGAAAAATTTATTGTTGGTCACGTTGGTTTAATCACGAAAATTAAGTTATAATGTAAATGAAGAAAAGGTATTGGATGCGTGGTGGTGGTTCTTGCCCGACGATAACACTATTCCTTGTTTTATTCTAAATTCTTTTTTTCATCAGTTTTGGGAAGACTGCAAACCAGAACCATCAAAAAAAAATAGTTAAAGGGAATTGAATTGCAAATTATAATCAAAAAAAGAAAGAAGAAAATATGTACACTAACTACTTACACCAAAAGAACTACGTTTGTGAACCCTCCCTAACAATTAATTGATTTCAACTTAACCGCAAGTCAGCAAGTGGCTAGAATATGCTTCGCTTTATCCAATGCTTTGGTCCGTTAATATGATTTACATTTCATAAAAATTGCAGAATTAACTAAACTTTCGACATTAAAATGTGTATACAATTTATGTTTACTGAGATTAAAGCGTTAAGCTTGTCCAAGACTTTTCATGAAATACGCTGCTTGGCTTGGGTCATGAGTGTTAATACACTGGAGGATAATATTTTGTTGTTTTTTTATAGAAAGATTTCGGAAGATATTTCAAAATATACCTCAGTCGCCCCAATGACTTCATTATTTGATGCAAATCTTTTTCGCTAGAACTGGATAAAATCAGTTTGAAAGAATCCATCGGCAAGAAACAGCAATTAAAAGTAAATCAATACAAAAACAATGCACTTTTGCCATTGTCGCCATTAATTTGCGATATCGTGCATGTGTTCCACTATGCAGTACATTGCAGTATTCAAAACTTTTAATTATTTTTCTTTTTTCATTATTTTCTGGAGTCCAACCAACTCGTTTGGGCTTCAGATCACTGAGCTCAACATCATCCTCTTTGCAAGAGAACTTCTTATGAGAGTTGGCAGTTCCGGATCGATTTTTTGTTTGCGAAGGATTTTTTTGTTTTGAAAAAGGCCTCACAGCTTTAACTTAAACCCCTCTATAGTGAATTTTCGATTCGTAAACGAAATATTTCTGAACAACTGATCCAAATATGACAAAACTCTTTGCTTGTTAAGTACATTCGCGATTATTTTAGCGAATTTGGTTCTAAAGAAGTTTTAGAGCAAAACAACTGACCTTTAATTTGTGTAGTCATATATGACAAGAATTACTGCAAAGTTACAGGTTCCCCCGTAATGAAGGCAAGTCTTCTAAGTGCCTTTCTATGCAGTCAGCCAAGGCCCGAAGGCAAATACACATCATATCGTGGAACAAAAAGCAAAGTTTATTACATGAAAGGAAAATTTATGGCAATTATTTATAGGCAAGGATACGCGTTCATTTGATAAATGGCATGTAAAGGAAAAAAGTAAACCAGCAATAAATGGTTTATCAATTAATTGATGGTAAGCCATACGCTAACCTATAAAATGTAAATTTTTCTCATAGAAAAAATTGCAAGAAAGGCTTTAGTGTTTTTTGTTCATTTAAATTTTTCATGCCAGTTTGATTCTTTAATTTTTTTTTCATTGAACGAAAACTTTTAGGTTATACTTCGGTTGCCGGTTATATTTTCTAATCCTTACAAATCCTTATTGTATCACGACACCTTCATGTATTAACCTTAACTTGTTTGAAGATTTGTTTGTGTTTGTGTTTTTTTTCTTCTTTTAACCTTCTTCTTTGCACTAGTGCACAAATCTATAACAAGATTTCATATACGCAATCTCGTTCTTCTCCTGCCTGCATTGGCATCCTTGATTGCTGTGGAGATTTCTAACAAATTAACAGTAACAAGTGTTTTCTGGGGAAAAGCCACCAACACCGTGCACCGTAACTAAGTGCAAGAGAAGGAGAAAGAGAAAGGTAGCAAAAGAAATTTCGTGAAATCGCCTACGGACATGCGGGATGCAAGAGGCACAAATGTATATATAATAGCGGAGAGTGCAAAACAGAGATTTGATAGCCAGAGAGCGGAGGAAGACCAAAATTTGCAATAATAACAAAGAAAGAAAAGCGTAACAAAAAAAATATAAAAATAATAATAACCACCACCAGCAGCAGCCTACGAAAACGAGTTAAGAATGCATCCATAATGGCAAGACCATAACAAAGAAACTATAGATTGGCATATGTGCTGGAGAGGATTGCCGTGAACGACGCAGAGAAAATGCGCTTATGCTAATATCATGCACACATACACTAACTCACTTATATATATATATATATATATATATATATATATATACACACACACACGCACACATACCCAGGGACAGGCTAGCGCAGACATAAAGCATAACATTGGAAAGTACTTATGGTAGACACACAAGGCACAAGAGTGCCTCCTCCAGCAGCAGAAGCTGTAAAACAACAATCAGCACCAATAGCAAGCAACAGCAGCTGGTGCACGTAGCGCAGAGTGTAGCGAGTGAGTGAGCTCTGTACGTTTATGTTTTTTTCTTTTCTCCTTTTCATGTTTTATTTTTTGTTGTTAGTGTCGCAACATTGCACTTTCGTATAATAATCTTATGCTTCAACTTCACTTTTGCCAACTAAATATGCTGAGCTCCTAATAAGTGTGAGGCATAAAACACCTGGAATGGGGCAGGAATAACTTCACCACATGTACAAAAAAAAAGCAAAAATATAGCTCATGCAACATTTGTGCCATTAAAAAAAAAGGCGACGTTCACGAAATGGGATGATGATGCAGCAGCAACGGGAATATCATCATCATCGTCGGGCATACACTGCTTGGGATGACGGTGCACACATTTAAATGCATCATGTTGCATGCAACATATGTTGCATATATAGCAATATAAAATTAACATTAATTGTGCGTGAATGCTTATCGCAACGAATGCGAGCGTATTTAAGCAAAATGCAAAGATTTTCATAATTCTCTGAGCGTTAGTTAAGTGCTCTTTGCTTTTTTGTTCGTGAGCGAATCTCTTTAGCGCCGAGATGTTTTAGATTTATCCTTAGAACCGAACCGAATACGAATATGAATACGAATCTTCTTCTGCATCTGTGTGTGCCGCCCTTGTTTCTCATCTCATATATGCTTTTTTCCTCTTTACTCCACTCATTGCAAGCGTAACAATAAACAAGAAATAGTGATGTTATACAAAACCCACACACAAAAATATTCCGTCAAACAGCAGGCATACGTAGTAGACATAGTAGATATATACATATATATATATATATGTATGGGTGTGTGTGTGTGCCTCTCAGCACGTGTAAATGTGTTTTAGGGCTGCCGTTTACTTTTGTGCCTCTTTGTGTGACTACTATTATTATTATTATTGTTGTTGTTGTTATTGTTAGTTTTGTTATTTTTTTTTTATTTATGTTTGTTTGACATTTTCATTGGTTTCACAACATTTTGTTTTCATTTCAGTTCACATACACATTTCGTTCGTTTCGTTTCGTTTTATTTATTTATTTATTTTTTTTTATTGTTTTTGTTGTTACGATCGTCATTGTGCCTCAAATGATCATTTCAAAGATGTTTAGCATTTTCTGTTGAAATTTAAGGAGTGTTAACTCCGCGACCAACAGCGCAAGCAAGCAAGCAAGCAAGCATATCTTCTTATCATTTGTTTTAATGTTGTTTGAAAAGTTTTCAAATATTTTCTGCCTTGAATCTATATACATTTTTTATCTCTTATTCGAAAATACTTAATACACACACACGCACACACGATATGTAGTGTTCTAAACACGTACCAAACGCTCGAAGGTTCCACGATGACGATAACGATGACGATGACGATGATGTGATGATTAATTGAATTAAATTTTAATCATGTTAATCATTTGAAAAATGGGCTCGACAACGAGGCATAAGGAATTTACAGTTTTCAGCATTTATTAAGACTGCAATTAATTAGAGCTTAACACGATATGCTCGCTCAGGGAATAATGAGAGCGATCACTTATATGGGTTATAGTCGGCAGTAACATGCTTCTCTGGCGAATAAATTATCCGCAATAAACTCTTCATCTCGGGTGGGTGTTGTATGTTTGTCAGGTTTGTTTCATTAGCAAGCTTCCTAGGGCTTCGTTTCTCTTCTTTCTTTCTTTTTTCGTTTTCGTTCAAAAATGCGCTTCGTAGGTTACGTGGAGTGTATATACAGAGGGGTGTGCCATAAATTTCTTCCTCTTTGTTTTGATATGAAATCAATAGACGCCATATCCCTTCTTGATTAAATGATTATGTACCGTTGTCCTGGGAATGTTAGTGGCATTCAGTATCTCGCGGATTTTCAGCGAGTACCCGTCTTTGCTGGATGGCCACTGGAGTCTTCATCTTTCAAATTGCCAGCTCTAGGTTTCCTAAATCAAATGCGGTCAATGAACGGTTCAAATCTTGTGTGCAGTTTCCTTTGCACTGCTGCATTTTTTAAAGCAATGAAGCATAACATGCCGCAAATGCTTCTTTTGGCGTACAAAAAGATTCTAAAAGAGACTTTCTCAACAACGAAACGTACTTTAAAAGAGATGTGAAACGGCTGAAATCCATGCCAACAGTAGATAAGCCCGCACGTTTACAAACACAGCCGGCTCGAGAGCATACACAGCGTGGCTTATGGGATACTCCTATATTTTCTTAACCGAGTCACCCGAGCTATATTCTTATCTCCCTCCACCGACTCGGTAGCAAAAACTGAGAGCGAAAAGCAAAGTATGACATATTCACAGACGTCACATCACATCTAAACCATGCCAATAATTGTCAAAAAGTTATAACTGATAACTTTTAACACGGATTGCATTGAATTTCTTTGCGAACAATTGGGGGACTTTACGAAGGTTGAAGGAAAAGGAAGGAATGATCCGCTTATGACGAGCAAAAGTCATATGTGACTGCTTAAAATCTAAAACGCTTCCGTAAGTCAAAATAAAAAAATCAATCGATCAGCCGTTGCGTACATGTTTAAAAAATATATTGGAACTATGAACGTATGAACGTATGACCTGAGATGTATCCTTTATTATGGAAATATATTACATATATATATATATATATATAAGGACTAGATCAACGTTTTTTTACTATTCAAGCTTATCTGCAATTAAACGGTGACCTGTGACAAGCCACTGTAGGCAGCGCGTCCAAGTGCGACCTGAGTACTTAAGAGTAACTAATAGCATTGCCGTAGCTGTTGATGCTTTCTTTTAAGAGTCCAAACCTATGTTTATTTCTTCTATTCATTCATTCAGTTTTTCAAGGAAGAACAAGAATCATCTAATAGTTGAAAACGTTGTCATTTTGTTAAGTTCTTAAGTGATATTAATATTTAATGTGTTTTCGTTTGTAAAAAAAAAACATCATTAAACATATAGCACCAACTGTTTAAAATTCCACCTCGTCTGGAATAATTTGGTATTATATAAGCAAGTTTTAGATTCAGACTCACACACTACTTATTCACCCTAATCGCCGGCTGGAAAAGAATTTTATCAACATTGTCTGGGAAACAACACCTGAAAGCCAGAATTAAAGAAATGTAGGAAAAATTTATTTCGAATTGCATTAAATGTAAGAAAAAAAGCACACCCCCGTTTTCAAGCACGTCGAACGTCAAGTCCGATTGAAGGCATCAATCATGAAATGCTTCGACTAAATTATTCACAGCATGTGTTCCTTTTAAATATTAGGAGTATGTGTGCAACTAAGCTATTAGGAGTATGTGTTTATCTTTAAACAAGCGTACGGAAGGAGTGACCGAACACTTACTACCGTTTCTTCTATACTATTATACCCAACAGCAGCATCGCTATTGAACAAGGCCTACAGTGTTTATGTCATTGAGTCGCAAAAGAACTCATAACGCATTACATTGAAGTAAGTACCAAACCTCTACTCTGTGCCATAGATGCAAATCTCCATCCTCCTAACCTATCTATCTTTCTAAACGGTCAATACAAAAACATCTGTTAACCTTGAGGTTACAACAAGAACCGGCGCTATTTCTATTAAGAAGGACCAATTTCAACCACTTTCTTCATGAAATCGTCACAGTCGCAAAAATGAAGATGAACCTGAAATTCGGCGCGAACATTCATTCCTTGAGAGATTAAGAGCGCAAGATTGACAAATGAAGTGTAGTCTGCTCACGTAGATAAGCAACCGAAGCAACATCGGATAAAACGACAATTTTTTTTTTTTTTTGTTTTCATCAACAACTTTCGATACCATGAAGATATTTCCGAAAAACTATGCTTTCTACCAATAAGTTTTGCTTTCGATTTGAAACATGCCAGCCTCGAAAATTCCAACTCATAGTTTGAACACAACACTACAGAGGCATACCACGGATAGATTAACAGAAACTCAATGTACCGCAAGTAGTGTTAGATATAATAACTGCTTTGTTGGGACAACGGGTATGTTCGCCCCAATAAGCCTCGAAAATTTCAACTCATAGTTTGAACACAAAACTATACAGACATAGAGACATTCCATGGATGGATCAACAGGAAATTAATTAATTATTAGATATAATAATTGCTCGGTTGGGACAACGTGTATGTTCGCCCTAATGAGCCTCGAAAATTTCGACTCATAGTTTGAACACAAACCTATACAGACATAGAGACATTCCACGGATGGACCAACAGAAAATTAATTAATTATTAGATACAATAATTGTTCGGTTGGGACAACGTGTACGTTCGCCCTAATGAGTCTCGAAAATTCCGACTCGAAGATGGAACGCAAAACTACAGAGGTATAGAAACATACCATGGATAGATCGACAGAAACTTAATGTACCGCAAGTAGTGGTAGATATAATAATTGCTTCGCTGGGACAACGTGTATGTTCGCCCCAATGCCAGTTTCGAAACTTCCGTCTCATAGATTGAACACAAAATCACCAGGACATACAGACATACTATATATACAGATAGATGAACACATACTTCATCACCCGCAAGTGGTGTTAGTTAGATAATAAGAAAAGTTCAAATAATAATTTATCCAAAACGACGACTGCACCCACACGTAATAGACTTTTCTTTGTGATTCACCCGAAATGCGCTGTTCCCACCTAAAAGAAATCGCACATCGAACACTTGTTCAGCGTTACACTTTACGTTTACGGAACGAAGAGATTTGAAAAAAAGCTTCCATCTTACGACTAATAAATAACTCGTATTCGGTTCTTATTGCTTCTTTCTGTTATTCGTTCATTTGTCAGATGATTGTTTAGCTTAGAAACCATGAATCAAATCTCTTGTGGCCTACAATCTCAGTATTTTATCTGAGTTAAGCAATTGTTTTCAAGTTTTAACTTTTAACCCATACACACTTGCATACATATATAGATCATAATTATGTTGAATATATTTATAGTGTATTGTTGTTGTTCTTGTTGCTATTGTTGTTGCTATTGTTGTTGCGATGTGTAATAACTTTAGATAATTTGTACTTGAGTTCGTTTCTAATATTTTTGTTTTATTGCATTACATTCGAATGCATTCTTCAATGGTTTACAAAAATTGTAGCCTATGTCCACACACACATAATAGCACACAAACATACACTTACACTATAACAGAAAATACAAAAAAAAGAATACTTAGGCAACAATAAAACACCGATTGAAAGGCAAGCGTATGTATGCGTCTACCAACTAACTACACATAGATACAAAAAACATCAAAAAGTGGTTAAACTGCTTTTTTTTAGCCACAATTACTCACTGAGTATTTTTGTTGTTTGTTTTTGTTGTTTTTCACTTTATTATTATTGTGTTTGTTGTTATTATTGCTGCTTACTTTTTTTTTTTTTTTTTTTTTTTTTTTGTCTTAACCATGACATGAATACCTACCACACATCTCCGGCTTTAAAAGGGAGAAATAGAAAAAAAGCAAACAGTAAAGTAAAACAGTAAAAAACTCATATACACCTTAGGGGCGAATCTTGGATACCCGTTAACTTAGCACCTACACAAATCGATTATACACATTATAGAGTGCAACAACACTTCATCAATTCTCACGACATATGAATTACATAAGTTTTACTGCTAAACAAACTCATGCATACGCAAGAACTTTTATTAGTCACGACAAAGCAAAAAAAAAAAAAAAAAAAAAAATTTTTATTTAATATCTTGGATATGGTGGTCTTGTCGCTCGCAGCACGAAGTTTCCATATATTTGGTCAGGCGAAATAAGTCCGTCTATCTTTCGTTCTGCATTTCTATGGTTACATGGGAATCCCTGTGCCAATAGGCGTCCCTTTATACCCAATACAAAACAGTAAGCAGGATGGAATAGTGAGGCTCACATCACACACACACTCGTTTATCGTTTATCACAATCCGTGATCCGTGATCCGTGATTTATTAAAGGGACGATGAGATGTCTGCCATCGCATTATAATCCAAACTACGGAGACCACAACAGGTAAGTAAAGAAGAGCCGGAAGTATTTCTTAATACGTACGGAATGACGGCCATAGCAGAAGAGCGATAGCGACCTGACAACTGGATGCAGGGCCTTGTAGAGACTATCGTCGCAATTGTGGCTCGTGAGTGCACAAAATTATTAGAAGGGCTAGATAAGCCTTGTCTTGCCCAGAAAGGAGTCCATACACAATCGCTCATTTCTGGTACTTGAGGTTGGTGTAGGCCCTCTTAGTATTGATATAGGATTCTTGCCTTACAAGTTATCGTTTGCTCATCGTTTGCTCTATAAATCGAAGGGTTTCATCTGACTTAGCTTTAAAACGCACCTGTAAACTTTTATGGACCGGCTAACAGTCTGCAAATCCTCACCGTCTGTGTGAATATCGAACTACTGACTTTATTATTTTTAAGGCTCGCTCAAGTGCCACTTGAAGAGGATAGGGGGTTTTGGAGACGCTTCAGACAGTCTTCCCCCTCCCCCCGCCAGTGAGCATATGAGAGTCGCAGACTCTCATGGCAACGTTCAAAATCTGATCAATAATGGGAATGTACCAGAGAATCTGAACTTTTCTCTCAAGATCGTTTATAATATCGTGACTTGTGTAAGGGAATTACGCTTACTCTGATACTTTTTGCGTAAAGTACAGTAATATGCGAATGTATGTCAACATTCCATCCATCGATTCATTTAGCCCTGAATGTCCGTATCTAAGTACATATATGCTTTTGTGTTCACTTTAAAGTTGCAGTTTGGTGTTTACTGACATATTGGAAGAATTCATGTTTTGAAAAAGTCATTGTGAAGTTGTGTAGAGTGTTGAACTACTTGAACTTATAAAAAATGAATTTTGGAATAAATTCGAGAAATTTCAACTTTCCGATCGAAACTTTGCGTTTTTGAACATTTTGATAAGGGAAAGGGCGCAGAAACATAGATAAATAAATTGATGATGATGATGATGATGATGATGATGATCTTACGAGAGGGAATAGATCCCGATTTTTAGAAACAAAATAAGAAAATAATTTTCATTCCGTGGCAGTAAGTGTAGAGATCAATGTACGGTCATCTACACGCAATGAATGCACAGGAAACCCAAGGCGTAAAAAAACGAACGTTTTACCAAAACATCAAAACATCTTTGTAATGGTAAGTGTTTGAAGGTAGGAATGTCACAACAACAATTTTCGTAGAGAAAAAATTTATCTATAACAAGATGAAATGATCGCTGAGCAGACGCATACTGTTGTGACCACGACACACGTAGTTAATGAAAAATGTGCGTCTAAACCTGAAAGGAATGTCAAACTTTGAACTTGAGTTTTGTAAATTTATTGCCAAAACACTGAAAGGCATGAAGCATGCACGCAAGACATGGGTATAGGGAGACAAGGGAGGTAGGAAAAGACATCGTGGCGAAGGAGAAAAATATAGAGAGGAACGAAAAGAGAGAGAAATTAATCATAACTTTTATGTAAAATCACAAAATGCTGGTTTTTTTTATTATATATATATACATATACGTATTGTGACCGGAAGTCTAATAAACTCATAAGCAACACAACATGATTGTAAGCAGACAGGCAAGAGCAAGCAGCAAACAAGCCAATAACATATAAGTGCATACCTGTCACTTGAAATTTTAAACGAATTTACGATTAAAACGAAAGAAAAGAACAAAAGGAAGATGAAGATGAAGAAGAGGAAGAAACGAAATACTGACAGTTGACAAGATAGAGTATTACGAAGTGTTTTGATTACGAATATGATGAGCATTTTATTTACGGCTATAATCTGAAGATAATTAGAAGTCGAACTACTTGCACTCGCACCAATACGCATGCATGTATACGGACCAACTGCAGCAGCGGGTAAACGACCTAATTATGCATTAGAGTAAATTTTAAAAAATTCCATCGAATTTTTTGTCAAGCTTTTATCCCTCTTCTCAGCATCACTCTCACCGTACGAGTCCGAGAGCCCATGATGATTGCAAGGTAAAGTAAGACAAGGCACGGTAAGCCGCGCCACATAAGCGCACATACTTATACATATATAATATTTGGCACTTTAGTGCGAATACACGTATCGTAGGTGGCGTTGATGGTGGTTGTTATTAGCCGTTGGCTTGTGTGTGATGTGTATGGTGATACATCGATTTCTGTGTCTTTCTCTGACAACGGAATTAATAAACTGATGATATTTTTCGTAATTTTTTATTTATTTCATTTTATTTAATGATTTATTTCATTTGTCGCTATTTTAAGGTTCTTTAAGACTTTTTTCTTTAATACGCGCGTACCTAAATGTTTATTCAACCGCATATATATATATTTTTTTATATATATGTGTGTGTGTGTGTGTGTGCTACACTCAGTCCGATCGTTCATATGTTTGATTATTTGTGATGGTTTGCTTGTGGTTGAAATGTTAAACAGGTTTTTTTTTTTTGTTATTATTTTCATATACACACACACACACACACACACACATGTATGCGTCCGTCGTCATCGTCGACCATTTGGTCATCTCATTGCTGTTGTATATATTGTTGTGCGGTATGTGGAAGTACAATATATTGCACATACACTGGCGAATCGAGTTGAGTCGAGTTTAAGTACTGAAAATGTGTTTTTATTGAACTTTTCGCACCGTGTCATATATGCTCGTGTATGCGGTATACGCACATAAATATAAATACGGTCCCCAGCTATAGTGGTGTCGTCGTGGTGTATGTTGATAATATATTTGTTGTTGCTCAGATTCGTTAGTGTAGATTTCTGGAATTTTTTCTTAACTCTCTTCTTCTTCTTCTTCTTCTTCTTCCATCTCTTCCTCCTTTTCGTAGACTTTAAATATATATTATTATGATTTCCTTGGAATTTAGAATATTTATGCTATGAGTCACATGACGAACAAAATTAAAACGTAAAAGAAAAAAAGAAGCAAAAGAACAAAAAAAAAAAAAAAAAAAAACGTTTCTCCATTTAATTTTGCGATAAGAAATTAACAGATTAATGCAATACATTTTTAACGATACGCACAAACCAGACACACACACACACACACACACCCTTCCACTTTAACACTTCAACGTGCATGATTTGAGATCTCTTCCCCTCTTCAAGAGAAATAGGGGTGGATTGTGTTGAGATATTTTCGTTGAAGCTTAGCTTAAATATAGCTGAAGTAAGGGAAGAAACACAAAAATATAATGACGTTTGGAGCTATGCTGGAATGGTAAATTTACAAGCCTTGAGTTCTATTCAAATACATTTTGATATTGAAATCTCTTCACATGAGACTTACATGACTGCTATCAAGCGATACTCTTTACGCTTATTTATCAGGTATGAGCTACAAACGTCTCAAGATTTTACAATCGATATATATTTTGAAAAACAATTTACCAAAAATTTTGTTGAAATCGTAACGAATCTAAGAAAGATCTCAGTTCTTAATGGACTTTTGGTTACACTTGGTATTATCAAAGAAGCGATTTACCTTTAGATCTAATCCGTTTCTTAAGTTCAAAATGACATCCGCTGCACATTGTACTTTCTCATTGAGAAAGATATTTAACCCTAATCTTACCGGGGGGTGAGCCTTTGAAGATCGTTTAAACTTTGAATGTAAATTTTCTCGACTACTTTCACATAATTTATGTGTGTAGGTTCTTTGGATATAAATAAATCAATTAAAACTGTAATAAAAAATAATAATGTATGAATTATTCCCAGAATTCCCATAAGTGACTGAGAGTCACATCGTGGTATGATTCGTTATAAAAAACGAAATGACATTATTATTTAAATGTATTCGTTTATACGTTTGTTGTGTGTTTGATTTTTTAAATATTCATAATGGATATGGAATAAAAGCACTTCTTGAAAATCCCAAACAGCATATTTCCCTTTAAACAACCACCGGCTGCTTACCTACTGTCTCGGGTCTGTTGACTTTACAATTGCGACCTTGAAATTTTGCCTGCAATAAGCAAATGCAAGCTTAAATAACGAATAACATATAATTTTTAATTATCAGTACAATTAATACTATGCGTACATACTATGTTTATATTAGGTCGAGTCATAAGTAATTTCCGATCCACTTACGTAGTATCTATCGTTCGTATTTATCCGAGTTTTTGTTTTCACTATGTAGATGAGGATTCAGTTAGTCTTTTGCCAACTGCTTAATGTGGCACATTCAACCGTTTTTCTTAACCTCTGAAATGGAGAGCCAAAAAGTGCACATTCGACATGTAATGCTTTGGCAATAGAAACAAGGTAGTAGCGCTAAGATGACGCTAAGGACTGACAACTGATCGGCACATTCGACATGTAATGCTTTGGCAATAGAAACAAGATAGTAGCGCTAAGATGACGCTAAGGACTGACAACTGATCGGCCAGTTATAAATTGGTTTGCAAAATTCCCTTGTGGAGATACGACCTTAAAAGACGTGACATCCTTCCGACTTGGACGACAACCTTTTAAAGACTTTATTGGAGCAAAGTTCACGCCAATCAATAAGAGCTATAGCGAAAAGGCCGAATACCTCACAATCAACTGTTAAATTAATATAATTTTGTTATACAATGAAAACAAATTAAATGTCATAAAAAAAAAACGGAAGTTACTTATGACTCGACCTAATATATATATTATATTATATATTTGAAGTCTTCTTCGGCCGAAACAGAATTAATACAGTGAAGCTAACCAGAAATCTCCACTTTAGTCCATTATTATGAACTTAACTCATTGATTCGTTTTTTACCTTAGGATAGAAGGTTGGTTGTATTCGAACATAGAGGTCGAACATATGAAAAAGTTATATTCCTGATCGGTATCACATTTTTGTTTCCTTTTTTTCCACCAAGCAATCACGAGCAAGTAAACCCACATTCAAAAAAAGCCTAGCCGTCAAAGTAGTTTTCACAGTCGTTTTTTTTTTTTTTTTGGCATAACTAGAGCTAGGTTAGAGAGTTAGATCACTAAAAAAAAAGGAAGCAAAATTAAGTTAACAGTAAAAAGTAGTTTCCAATAAGAACACATCCGCCTAGTCAAAAGCACGGGGTTACTTAGGCTGCCTGATCTCTATCCAGACGTCTCCTTTTCATTTTCGCCGCGTGCCGGAATTCAATTCTAGACTTGAACAATGTGCAGGAATAATGAACCGACCCAGTATAAAAACAAAGGGAAAATTATAAATCCACACGTGAACCTTGGAATTAAAGAGAATTTTCAGCCAAACTTGTCCAGTATACCGATCTACTTTTTTACCCATGATTCGCACTTTCTCTAGATCCACACGTGAACCTTGGAAGTAAGGAGAATTATCACCCAAACATGCCTAGTGTACCGACCTATTTTTTTTTTATCCATGATTCGCACTTTTTCTAGCTTTCTTTCCTTCGTGAAATAGAAACGTAAAACAATAAAAAAAGAGTTGTAGCCCCCAAAAAGAATATTTTTTACTGAACTAACCGACTAATGGAGTTCAGTAAATAACATCAACATTAGCTAGAAATCTCTTTCGTCACGACAACTAGTGATCGTTGCAAACAAAAGACAATCTCAACATTTAGTGTTCGAGAATCTTTCCACCATACATTAATCAGGTGTTTAGTAGAGTCCGCTACTGCACTCAAATGATTTTCCGATCTTCCGTAACTAAAGGCAAATTACTTTGATAATCAATACATGTGCAGAAATGTACAGGTGTAAAAATGTTGGGGATAAACAAGCAGAATATTTTCGCTAACAGTATCAGAAGTAATTCTTTAATGCAAAATATCTGCCCTGGTGCTCGTAGCCTAAATACCTTCGTCCATACAACATTCGCATAGTTTCGCGAAATGCAGCTGTGCAAGTGTTATGTAAGTATGACTGTTCCGTATATTTGAATAATGCCAGTAAATTAAATTCAATTAATTATACGGGAAATAAAATATAACGCGAGTACACAAAAATGTATAGCGAAAATAATTTCAGTACAAAACATCATCATCAACATCAACAGCGAAAACGAAAACAAATTAATTAAAGCTTATAATCGATAAGTATTTTTGAAAAACAAATATTTCCGCATTATCGCGCACAGAGAGCAAGAAAATCATTTTTCTTTATTTTCATTTTTTTTATTTTTTACATTTACACTGTGTTTAATCATAAAAAATTATTTTAAGGAAGAAAAGAAAATGCAAAATAATAAAATTATTTTTAAATATGTTTTTTATGCATTCATTAATAAAAAAAAAAATAAACCAAAAACAAATAATTTTAAATTGCTTTCAAAGGTTTTTCAATTCTTTTTTTTTTTTTTTTTTCTTTAAATTGCCAGGCAAAAAAAGAAAAATTATAATTTATTATAATTTTTTCTTCTTCTTCTTCTTCTGCTTATTACGAAGATCATTATTATTAGTTATAGAAACAAAGCATTAGCGTATTGAGTGTTTCTGTGGGTTAAAGAGAGATAACAGTATACATATAAGCATATGGTGAAACGAGAGCATGTATACAAAAACATAAAAATCAAAACAAATATAAAGAGTAAACAAATAAAAAAAAAACGAATTATTGAAAGAGAGGGCAAGAGTATGGGGATTGGGCAAGAAAAAAAAAATCCGAGCGATTTCTCTTTCGTTATCGTCAGCTTTGTGGACAACGATGATTGTTATGAAAAGTGATCAGAAATTAAATGAAGTGAAAAAGAAGAAAAACATAAATTAAAATATTATTTATCTAAATTAAAACAGTCAACGCACCAAACAAAAACAGGCACAAACAAACACACTAAATTGTAACACGTGAGGATAATATCGCAATCATAATATATTCAAGGTAACAAAAAAATAAAAATAAATAAATAAAATAGAAATTCTATAAAGAGATTAAAAGATAGGATAGTAAGAGAAATACATGCAGAGAGCGTACACAGAGTATTTTTCGTTTTCCTCTTTTTTTTTTTTTTCTTTTTCAAAGGAAATGTCAAAGTACATTACTGAAGTATGAATATTTTATTCGAATGTTATTTAGATAAATTTTTGATGCGATCTTAATTATAACAACTTGATGGTTTTTGTAATTCAGGACTTACTTTTTTGTTGATATCTTTGCTTACTTAGTAGAAGGAAAAAAGACGCGCACTTTTCTCACAAGGCATTTCAAGTTATTTATAGTAGAAAGTATTAAAGTACTAAGGAATTTAAAAACTTTTCCGGTAAAGTGTTGATCTTTCCCAAGTTGAACACTTTCATTTATTTAATTTTATTATTTATATATATTTATTAACACAAGATATTTATTTCTCCTATTCACAAATCCGCTTATAAAACAATTTTTTTTTTTTTTTTTGCTTCTTTTTACGATTTTAAAAATAAAACAATTACATACAGTATCTTCATTCAGAGACGTACGACTCTTCAATAGAAAATATAAACATTCATTGCCTTCAAAATCTATCTATATGGTCTCAATTCAATTGAACATTAAAACAAGAAAATAAAAAACAATTTTTTTTTTTTTTTTTTTTACATTTCAAAACGCGCCTTGCCTTTCATTCGCTTTCATAACACACACAACACACAAAACAAAACGAATAAACGGATGAAAAAATTGCTTTGCGACTACATCCGTCATTCCGTCATTACAAACACATTGACTTTTTTGACTGAAAATATTAAAAATACAAATCGAAACATTTTTTCGTTTTTTTTGTTTTATAGTCGGCTTTATTTCTCGCAGCAAAGCAAAATTTTACTCACTTACTCTCAGAAAGTGAACAACGAGTTTCATAAGAACACAAAGCAAAGTAAATTTTACTCTCAGAAAAGTCAAAAACACCTTTCATAAGAATGTATAGCAAAGCAAATTTTTACTCTCAAAAAATTAAATTACTATAAAGCGAACAGAGCGAATGAAATCACACTGAAATTGTGTTCTGCTTCTTTGCTAACTAACTCGACTCTCAATTGCAATTCATGTGGTAACATGTTAGCACTGGTGCATGTATTTGTTTTATTTACACATCCCTCTGCTTTCTTTCGTATTAAAAGAGTGCATATTTGCAAAAAGAGTCGTGTAAGCGTTCAGATACACTCAGGGATGCAAAATAGCATTTACAGAATGCTTACAGTGTTCTGAAATGGTCAAATCTTGCTGAAATGTTATTTTCAATAGCAGTATTAAATAATTTTATTCAATAACAATTAATTTAGAAAACATTTGATGTTTTTTAAGGAGACAATATTTTTATAAACTACATAAACTTTATTGTGTAAAGTACAAATAAATTTCAAGAAAACTAAATACTAATTTTTTCACAAAACATAGTGATTACAAAAAAAAAAATAATAAAAAATTTTTAATAAAAATACGTGCTGTTTTTGTAGAATGTCCGATAAAAATTTCATTTTTTTTATTTACGTATTTTTATTACATATGACAGGAGTATAAATAAATAATTACCGTTTTTTTTATTATATATACTGAATGACAGCTTGTAAAGCACTGCATTCTACACCGTACAAACATCAACATCTGAGTTGTCGATACATGAGATTCCGGGAAAATTGAAAGCGTTAGATACGTTTTATGATGCGACCAATTTTAGCGAAAGGAATGTACATCCCATTGAAACGCATTTTATCTGTTATATTGTCTTACTTTTTAATACCTTTTACACAAACATATTTAATATTAATTTTTGCTAATTTTTCAGAATTTTTTTGCCTCACTTTGTTTAATCCAATTTTCTAACTTGCGTTCAATCTTCTATGGTATCTCTTCTATTAAGAGAGAAAGAAACGCTTTTATTCCGTTTTTCAAAAGGGAATTTTTCTTAACTTAAATTTTCTATATATCATCAATTTTTTTTTCTTTTGTTCTCTTTTGATTTTTTTATTATATTAGATTTATTACAATTTTCATTGCATTTTCATACTTACACAAAAAGTTACTTTTAAAAATGGCAAATAATAATAAAAAAAAATTTTATTTTGACTTAGCGTTAAATGCGCTTATTGGTCTCCATTGCATCGTGTTCAATAACAACTTTAAAGAGAAAGGCGGAAGTTACAAAAGCTTGAAAGCGATTGCTTCTGGCATTCTATGCATCTTAGCAAATACAAAAACCTTTGCGAAGATAGTAATTTTCAATTTTGTATTTTTTTTATCGTACAGGGTAACTTTTCAGCTTTATCGTATTTGGGAATTAAATACAATCGACAATACATTTTCGAAATCATATCATTAACAGATAATTAAATGATACCTTACATTATGTCTATATCGCAGAGCTGCGACTAAAGGTCACAGGCCTGAAAGAAATCCATGTTCGAAGAACTTTTCTTTTTATACTCATTACCGAAGGATGAGGGATATATTTATTTACGCAATGTCCAAAAGGACGCATCAGTGACCCCACAAAGTACATATACGATCAGCATCAAATTCTAAATCGATTTGAGCACATATGTCTCTGTGTCTGTCCGCCTGAGTAATGTCTGTTATAAATATTCTCCTGACCGACTTCAAATTTGGCAGAAAATGTCTTAAGTAAAAAAAAAAAGAAAAGTCTCAAATTCAGCTTGAGTCTCACGCACCATTTTGCTTAATATAATTATGCAAGTAATTTTAATGAATTCTAGTTACTTTTCCTCGACTAGTTTTAAAGCATTCCTTTGGTTACTTACGGACGACAAAAATCCTAGTTTCCCTGCCGCCAAAAGAGGAAAATTTTTTCTCAACTTTTAATCCCTGGCCACTAATTAATTTACTTACTCTAAAAAGGACTATTTCATTATATTTATGGGCAAAAGAGAAACGAAAAGAATAAAAAAAGTATTTAGCTTTGCTCAAGAGAAACTTGAAAGAATTTTTTGAAAATTTCTTCTAATACATCGGAATGTACGATCAAATTGAAAAATCCGTATACGACTTTTGCAACCATTTTACGATAATATCGTACTTACGTTACTGCTTTCTTGTCTGCATATGGGACGCGAATAAGAAGAAGCATTAATTTGTAAATATTTGGCATTCTTTCAGCCCATTTTTTTGTTTTTTTTTTTTGTTCGTATTAATTGTCTATTAAAGTATTTGTGATTAAACTTTTTTTCCAACTTAAATTTGCAGAATTTCATTTTGTATTTAAATAAAACATTTTTTTTTGTTTGTGTATTGAGATATCTGTAAGTGTAAAATTGTTTTATAAAGCACGAGCGTTTTTGGCACCAAAAAACAAAAAAAACTTGACAGATAAGTGGAACGTCAAATGCCATTGCAGAGATTGGTAGCACATACCATAAAAAAAAAAAAATGATTGCAACTAAAAACGAAAATACCGGCACCGCTTGGCATCAAATTAAAGCCGATGACCCTAAATTACAGTCTTTGTTGGAAGACTCGTCGCCTGCGAATGGTACGCCACGTTTACGCGCTGATGAACTCTTTTTCGGTTTCGATAACACAACGGGGAATGCATGGATTTATCCCAGTAATATGCCATGTCGGTCGTATCAAATGAGTATGACGCAAGCAGCGCTTTATCGTAATACTTTGATAGTATTGCCAACAGGGCTTGGTAAAACATTTATAGCTGCTGTGGTCATGTACAATCTATATCGTTGGTATCCAAGAGGCAAAGTGATATTTATGGCTCCCACGAGACCGTTAGTAAATCAACAAATTGAGGCTTGCAAAAATATAATGCCTTTTCCTCCTCAGGATACCGTTGAATTAACCGGAAAGCTGGCCAAAGCGAAACGCACGGATTTATGGCAAAGCAAACGAGTTTTCTTCGTTACACCACAAGTAGTGCAATCCGATATGTTTGGTGATATGCACAGAGATAGTTCAGCTGCCCTTAGCTTAGGACAGGAGAGTAATTTCCCTTTTAAGGATGTCAAACTAGTAGTTGTGGATGAGGCTCATAAGGCAAAAGGCCGTTATGCGTACACTGAGGTCGTCCAGGCCATAGCCCGTGAAACAAAATGCTTCCGGGTATTAGCCTTATCAGCGACCCCAGGCAGAACGCAAGAAGATGTGGCAGAAGTGTGTCGGAATCTTCTGATAAGTCATTTGGAAATACGTTGGGACACTTCAATTGATGTGTCGCCTTACGTACACAAGCGACATATGCAAACTGTGGTAGTGAGTTTAGGCGAAGAAATACAAGAAATACGTGAGAACTTGCTACAAATCATTGATCCTTACTTAAGGCAGTTGATCGAGGCTGAAGTTTTGTCAGGTCATAAAGAAAACATTAATCGTAACTTCTTACTTTACGAGCAAAAAAGGTTTCGTGAACGTTCCTTGCGGCATGGCAATCATCCCCTGCACGCAACAGTAAATAGCAACTTTTCGACATGCATTAGTTTATATCACGCTTTGGAATTATTGGAACGTCATGGACTGCGAGTGTTCTTGAATAATTTCGAAGAAGACGAGGATGGTAAAGCTAAATACGTTTTACAAATGGATTTTCGTCTAAAATCTTTAATACAAAAAATTAAACACCAAGTTGGACCCAATCCCTTTGATGTATCTGCGGGAGTAATGACTAATGGACAAATCGCCGAAATGCCTAAAGATTTAGATTTCGGTCATCCTAAGTTCGAAAAGGCTCGCGAATGTTTATTGAAACATTTCCAGGTTACTATAAAAACGTATTCAATAATTTCGTATATATTTATACCCATCACAGAAGGATGAGGATTATAGTCATTTTGCGAAACGTTTGCAACGTCCAGAAGGAATGTTAAGAGACCCCACACAAAGAATCCTGGTCAGCATCAAAGCATGTCCGTCTGGCTGTCTTTGGTAAACGTTGTCTTGACTGCAAAAATAAAGTATCGCCTTCAAATTTGGTATAAACATTGGAAGTTCTCGCACCCAGGCTGGTATTGAAAATGAGCCAAATCGGTTGAAGGGCACGCACGCAACAGCACCACATAAACTGAGAACACCTCTGTTTTTCAACAGGAAAAAAATTTGGTTTTATTGCTCATTACTATAAACTACAGCCGGAAATATGTACAAAAATTTGAGCGCATATTCTATGGGCGATGCTGTAGCATCTGTACAAAAATGGAAAAAATTGGCCACGCCCACCCAGCATTATAGTGTATCAAAATTTAGTTTTTTTTCAATACTAAGTTTTATAGGGCGCAGAAGCAGGCTTCAAAAGCCCCATAAGGTACACAAATTCTTCGCCAGTTTTAAATTCGGAATGAACATAAACGTGTCCGTCTGTCTGTCCGCGCGACTGTGTAGTATTTGTACTAAACAATCTCCCGTTAGCCATAATGAAGGCATTGCCCATCAATTTGCAAAAGAATTTTGAAGTAACTTGAACTTTCCCAAGGACACACTAATCCGGCAAAAACAACTGCATATTATAGAAGATGAAAATTTAGTTCCCTTGCTTTTATTGGCTTTTTTAGGATAACTGTGCTGGGTATAAAAGATTCGGTCACGACCGAATATAATTTTCTTACTTGTTAATATTTAATTCTATTTAACTTATTTATTTAGGAGCAGGAAAATTCTCGTGCAATGGTTTTCTGTGAGTACCGTGAGTCCGTCCTGTTGATCTATCGCATGTTATTGCAAGAGAAGCCTTTACTTCGGCCGCGATGTTTTGTTGGTTAGTCTTAGTTTTGCTTCATTAAATTTTGAAATTAATTCATTCTCTTTCTTAGGTCAGGGTGGCTCCTCCGGTGGCCTACGTTCTTTTACGCAAAAACAGCAAATGCAAATAATGAACGATTTCCGTTCGGGACAGAGTAACATATTAATTGCTACTTCCATTGGGGAAGAAGGCATCGACGTGGGCGAGGTCGACTTAATAATATGTTTTGATATCAGTTCAGCTAATCCAACGCGGTTTATACAACGCATTGGTCGCACAGGAAGACAACGGAACGGTAAAGTTGTGATGTTAGTTACCGAAGGCAAAGAACAAAAGTTGCTTAAGGATGTAATGGCGACTAAGGATCAGCTTAATAAAAGGTTGCTGCGTTCTCAAATAGTGAAACAATCGCTCTATCAACACAGCCAACGTTTGGTGCCGCCCGAATTTACGCCAACGTGCATACGCAGTTTTATAAAACCCATAGAGGAAGAGCTAAAGGAGGTTAAGGTGAAGAAAACAAAGACAACGTCAAAAGCCAAAGCAAAAGACAATCAAGATCTACGTAAATATTTCAATTCTAAAAAATGTGAGGAAGATAAGGATATGGAATTTTTTCAACTTGATCCTACACCGAAGGAAAACAAGCCGGGTTCTTACACGCAACAATGTATGCAAAAAAAATACGAACGAATTAAAGATCTGTTTAAAGATTTCCAAGGCGCGCTTACAACAAATGCATGGGAGAAAAATCAGTTGCCAAACGTTCCATTAAATAAGGAAACGGCAGAAAGCCAAGTAAAAAATATTGGTGTAGATCCCAAACACACCAGCAAGATTAATAAATTCTTGAAAACAAAACAAACCACCCGAGGAGTTTTGCTTAGAGCTGAAATAAATGACTTGGCCCAACATCTCAAGTCTCCTGAGATGTCGAATGAAATGAAGATAGCGTTATTAGAACTTAATCCGAAATTTATTGAGCAAAACTTGGAAAATATGAAAGTTTTGAACGCTCTAGGCTTCGAAAACGAAGAGGATTTGTCTCGTGAAGAAAAATCCGTGCGTGAAATAAATGCAATAATTCTTAATCTCATAGGAGGCGACAGTAAAAGCGTTGAAAATTTCTTATGTGACTTGGAGTTAAAAGAAATTAAGGAACAATGTGCGAATGAAGGCATGAAAACATTCAAGCATAAGATAGACCGAATTCTGAAACCTTTCGATAATCAAGGTCTATCTTGTGATAACTACGACTACATAATGGCAGAGTTTCGAAAAACTTCACGCTATCAAGAACTTCTCGAGCAAGAAAAATCCGATATTATTAAGGGACAATCTTCAGCCTATGATACTGTTGTGTTTGTGGACGAAGGAACAGAGAATAGTTTGGAATATTCTCCCTCAGATTCGAAGTATTGCAAACAATGGTCAGAACACATAAAAAGTGAATCAACACCATTGTCCAAAGAAAAACCTATTCAAAGCTATTTTCTTCATGAAGCAAATGGCAAAAAAGAGACGCAAGTATCCATAGAACAAGCAAAGCAAAATAAAGGAATCGAAAATTATTCTCAAGAAAAACTAAGCCTTTCACCCATTGTTGCTCCTTCCGATACCACCAATTACGAATTTATTGATAACAGTATTCCCCAATGTAATGATATCTCCGCTGCTTCAAGCGAGACAACAAAAATTTCTTTGCAGCAAGAGCTGGATGTGAACTTCGAAGCTTTTCTAGATCCTTTTCAATCCATAGAGCAAACAGAGCGAAATAAAGTGAACAAAAATTATATAAAAGGCAATGAATTTACCAAAACACAATCGAAGCCTCCCAAGGAGACTGCAAAGGTCTATTCTTTACCTTCCGATAGTAAGAATTGCGACTTTATTGATAATAGTATTCCGCAATGGAATGCTGCGTCAACAGAGGCTTCAAAAGTTTCTTTGCAGCAAGAACTGGATGTGGACTTAGAAGCTTTCCTAGACCCTCTTCAATCCGTAGAGCAAACAAAGCAAAGTAAAGCAACCAAAAATGTTATAAAAAGCAATGAATTTACAAAAATACAGTCGAAGAAAGTGTTTATTAATTCTCAAGAAAAACGAAATCTGTCACCTATTGCTGTTCCCATGGAGGCTGCAAATGCCTATTCCTTATCTTCCGATAGTACCAACTGCGAATTTATTGATAATACTATTCCCCAATGTCATGACATCTCTGCTGCTTCAAGCAATGCAACGCAAGTTTCTTTGCAGCAAGAACTGGATGTGGATTTAGAAGCGTTTCTAGATCCTTTTCCAGAAGAGGAACTGTTTTTGCAGAAGCAACTCCTAAAACAAGGAATTGCATCGTCTTCCCATTGTGATAGTTTCAAAAAAACCGATAACCAATCTCCTGATCTTTTTTCTTTCTCCAGCAGTGCTAATAGCCCCATCGGCAAAATTCAACGAGGCACTCCACAAAGAATCTTAAAAGCGTTGCAAGGATCAACTCCAATCAATTCGCCGCCACGTTCTACAAACACCAAGCAAATGGAAAAAGTCGAAAAGTCTCCCAGCTTATTTGAAATGTACTTGCAGAGCACACGCGGTAAAGGCAAAATACGTTTACACGAATCTCCTCGTCGTTCAATTACGGCTAAAGACAAAGATGCTTCCCTAATCCGAATACCTCAGAATAGAGAGAAGGTGCTTTCTAAACGTAAGATTTTCGATAGCGACGAAGAAGTTCCTACGCGTAAGGAATTAACTGCAATTGACTGCAGGAGTAATGATGACACCGAAAGCGATTTGGAAGAAATACCAGCTACACAAATGGTTAGATTTTTTTACAAGTGCTTTGAAAATGTCTTGCTCAGTTCGTTTCTATTTCAGCCTCCGAGAAATCGTCGGCGTTTCAACTGTTTTATTATGGCTGAAGCAGCTGTTAGCGGGCCGGAAACAAGCCAAGATGAAGACGAAAGTGCAACCGATCGCTACGTTCTGGATTCCGTGATAGTAGCGAGTGACGAGGAGAACGAAAATGCTCACTCGAGTACCCATACGAAGGCCATGTATTTACGGTCTTTGAAGTAAGTTTCTTATCTCATAGCAAGTTTCGTATCTTTGTGCACATCTTCCCATGACAACTGTCTATAGATTATGATGTTCGTTGATGGGCACTCAGCAGAACGCTTCGATAGTATGTAACTCGGCAAATAGGCGAGTCGGTAAAATATGGTTTAATGTCCTAACCTACCTAACTGGGTTAAATAAGACTCGTTATTCGAATTAATTCATAACATGAATTCCAAACAAGCAGAACGGCTTAGTGAATGATAGGCGGGAAATTTTATGCAACTATTCAATTAAATTTGGTGGTTAAACTAGCCCATCGGTAGCATTTGGTTAAATAAAATAAAATAAATAGCTAACAGGTTATGGCCAAGTGGAGAAATCAATAATTGTCGCTTCGTACTCTTTAAAAGCCTAAACAGTTGGCCAAATCCAATTCAAGTGTTGAGAAAAATGTTTTTTCTACAAGCACCACTCACTCTTTCGGGTTAGCAAGGAATTATTATTATTATTATAAAGTTAGTCAGAGAATAAATTCTAAGACTAAAGTCTTAAAGCACTGGCATCTAAGACTTTTAGTCTCTATGAAAAACTCTACCGCACTTGAGATTTGAATCCACGACCATTGAAGTGTTAGTCGAGACGAACAAGATATTAGAACCTTGAGAACATACTACATATGAGTGTTACTTCCGAAAATATTTATAGCGCACTTAATATTTTTACTTTTCGTTTTTTTTTTTAAAGGAGCCCCATACGGCAGCGAGGAGCCTTTAAAATTCCTGCGCCCCGTGTTTATGACGACGATGCGTTCATATTCTCTCAACCTTTAAGTCAAACTTGTTCCCAATACATAAGTGACTCCTTCGTAGTCGATGACAATCTAGGCGCAGAGACGAGTGATCAAACGCTATGTCCTTTAGAGAAAGCTGAGAAGCTATTAGAAGCAAAACGTCGTAAAAGTAAAAGAAAACACGCATCTGTGGTTGATATCAATCCGATGCCGAAGAAACGTAGAATTCGTACATATGTCATCGATGATAATACCTCGGAGGAGGAAGTGTAAATATGTTAATAAATATTTTTGTTATAAGCTATTGTTAATAAGTGATTTTATGTGAAAAAAAAGGCGAGAAAAAGATTTATTGAAAAAGCAAATGAAGTTGTGAGGTGTACGCAAAGCGTACTCTTGAAATTGCTTACTAGTTAAGTTACACTAATTAATTACGCGTATCCTACATTGTATTCCCTTGAGATGGGCTTAAATGTCGTATTGAAGCGATGTTTATATAAATCTCTTGGTTGTATATACACTTCTTTGAAATCTTCGCTAAGATCACTCGGAACTCCGTGTATAATGCTACGGGAATCACCGTTCATACATGCCCTTAACTCCACCTCCGGTTCATAGATATTTTCTACTAACATCTGACGCGATTTGGCTCTTGCACGCATCTCGAGAAAATTATTCATTTTCATCTGTTTGCTTGACACCCTTGTACAGGCCAATATTATGCTCAGCAATACGCAAAACTCCACTATTGCCACGATTAAACTGCCCGCTAGAAAAGTTCCAAATTGTTCCCGATACCAGTTATCCAAATAATCAAGACACGGTGCGGTGAAACGATATTGAGCGTAATCCTGTTTTTGCACAGATTGACACATTGTCTCATTCACGGGTTTCGGATCCAAGTACGCTAGATTGTCCAAAGGATTTTGCAGCACACAACAACTTAAAGGAATCAACCATTCCCTCTGACCATAGGATTGCATTTTCCACATAGATGTATCATAGTTAATATCACTGTTCATACCGCAACAGCCGAATGTTGTCTGCGCTAAATCCATAGCTACGGTAAATTGCTCTTTACCCGATACGCCATAATTACCCTGCAACGCTTTCACCATCTTCGTTTCATCCAGACTTATGCCCAGACAATGAGGCCATAGACTTACGGCTAAACAAATCACAGACTCGGCAAGCAGCAAAATCACTACAGTCAGAAAGTAGAAGCTTAGGCAGCAATAGGTGCTAAGACATGCAGCCCAGAAACCACTCATAGCTGCTAAAATGGCCATAAGTCCTGCCACTGCTAAACCAATGGATATATAGTAGAATAGTGGTTGCGGTAAATCATTTAAATGATCACTTGTGGCCGCCAATAATCTCGAAAGTAATATACGTTTGCTATCGCTGAATAGATAAAAACCGGATACAATCAGTGAAGTCCCGCAAAGCTGAAAAGAAAAGATAAGAAAAAAATTAAAATTGCACTAAGCAGCTTTTCCTTCGAGTTTCACTACTGCAAGTCCCTATGTCCGGATTGAATTCTCGGTGCGATTGTTCGTTCTACAATAGATAAAGAAAATATACATATATATATATATATATATATATATCTATTCTGATTCCAATTAGCTGATATGAAGAGGTTTAATCTCGAAGTTATTTAGTGGGCCAGAATTTGAAATTTGAAAAAAACACTACATAAGCTCAAAATAACTGAAGGTAATGTAAGAACTTGTCAACAAAGAAGTTTGTGTGAGTGTGTATGTCATTGTTGGAGTTCGTAATGAATTGAAATCCTTTGTCCATTTAAAATAAATCATTAAACTTTAGCTCAATAGTCGAGAGAATATATATTACAATACATCAGTGGTTGCATATGATCTTTAAGAGCAGTTACTTAAAAGCAGTTAATTGAAATAGAATTTCGAATCTTCTGAAAAAACTTTAGCACGACTTTAGATCATGGTTTCATTACACATCGATGAAAAATTAGTTCTTTTTTTTCTGCTCGAAATATTCAGAAATGTTACAGATCCACGTGATCCACGTAAAATTTCGAATCGATTTAGAAAAATCAAGAGAGAAATTTTAAACTTGGCGCCCATTTTCAACATCTGGCCTGACGACCAATAGTGGAATATATATCGTGATGTTTCCGCGTGTTTTTGCTTCCTTTCGCAAGCGGTACCGAAAATTAACCTCTCTTTAGTTTCCTGTTCTACTACTTTTTGTACGCGCGTGCTCGCGCCACCGAAGGATTACAGTATATAGGTGTGTCCAGTACCTCGAACCGATTATGTTTGTCCAGGCAGACAATGGCCGTGTATGCCATCGACTTCAACCGTCTCATGTTATGCTTCATTGCTTTAAAAAAGATGGTAGTGCAGAGGACAATGCAGCCGGGATGTGTATCGTTTATAGGAGTGATACTATGATGAATATAACTACTAGAACCGTCCGTGATTGGTTTAAAAATTTACAGTTGGCAATTTTGATTTGAAAAATGAAGACAGCAGCGGACGGATGAAGAGACGAACAGACGGACATGTTTAAGTGCACTCCAAATTTGAAACTGGCCAAGAATATATACTTTATGGGGTTTTTGAAGTAAATTTTGAAACAATATTATATTGGGCAGTAGTGGTTAAGTTTTTCCATTTTTGTAAAAGTGCCACATCATCGCCCTTAGAATATGCGTTCAAGTTTTTGCACATTTATATGTTATAGTTTATGAGTAATGGGCAAAAAACCAATTTTTTATTCCTTTTGAAAAACATAGTTGTTCTCGGTTCTCGGTGGACGTAGCTTCAAGCGATTTGTGTCAATTTCAGTACCAACCTTCTTCTTGAAGAACTTCTAATGTTTCTGTCAAATTTGCCGTCGATAGTTTCATTTTTGCGACCAGAAGAATGTATAGCAGTCATTGCACGGACGGACAGACACTGGCGAACATGCTTAATTCTATTTAGAATTTGTTGCTGATCAAGAAAAGTGGGAATTCTGATAATCCTTTTTCGTCGTTGCAAACGTTTTGACGAAATGAGTATACTCCTTATCCTTTGGTGATGAGTATAAAAAGAATTATGATTCGCTCAAGGCAGACAAGTTTAAAGCATGCAATTCAATGGCAGCATAATGTAATCGCGAAGATAATTTCACTCAAGATAAGTCGCAAATTTTTTCAAGGGCAAAGTGAAATGTCCTATTAAGTAGCTGTCACACCCACATTTAACAAAATCTTTCGTAAATGCACGGTATCGAATTGAAACTGTGAATCAAGCGTACTTGCTGGGATCTTGGCCCTAAAGCGAACGTGATTTTCTCGTTGGTTTTATTCTTGGCATTCAATATCGGAAGAAGGAGAAGTTATTTCCGTTAAAAACGGAGCTAAAAACTTGAAATATTCAAATCGAGACCGACGGTTTAATTCTTGAAGAGATATATAATATTTTTTATGTCAATATTTATTTTTCAAAATATGAAGAACGCGCGCACCGTGCTTTACAATAAATTTCGTGCCTAGCTCGAAACATGATGACAGACCGCTCTTAAAATTTGGATGTTCGTCTATGTGAATTTGTGTTAGAATCAGTCAAAGCTCTCCTACAATAGCGAACAAAAAAAAACAAAAAAAAACAAAAAAATGAAATTATTTTTTGATCAACGAAGCATAAATAAATTTTTTTGTATAATTAATGCCAAAGAATAAATAAATAAAACAAATAAACGGAAAGTTTAAGCATAGTATAGAGTAAAATTATTATTATTTTTTTTAATAAAAATTTCACTTTTTTATGTAAAGAATTTTCCTTTGCTCTTACCAGAAATAAAAAATTACAACAATTTAATAAAAGTCTATGATTACAACAACGCGGAGCCATACTGTTGATAAATAATCTAAAAAAAAAAACGAAGATTCCAAGTGTTTTTTTTTTTTTATCTTTAAGAAAGCAATTTTGTATTTTATTACAAGATAAGAACATACGCACACGCACTTTATATAAAGCATAAGATTATCTCAGAGTATGGTAAGTGTCCGAATACCATCATACATTAAATGGATATTCTTTCATTTTTTTTTTTTCCTTTTTTTTTATCTCATCAATTGTAAAATTTAAATTTTTAATATAAAAATTTATGTTTGCGTTCCTTCGTTTTTATTTTGCACTGCAAAAGCCGTTACCATCCGTTGCATTAGACTTCCACGACAGATTTACAAAACTAAAGCGAGGCTTGTATTACAACAATTGAAATTTTCAAAGCACTTTACCAGAGACGAAACGAAATGATAAGATGGTCCGACATATTGCTTAAAATTCAAACTAAGAGATTATTCCGGACTTTTTGTGTTTCTGTTATGCTGTTAACAAAAGCAGTAACACTGTTAATAAGCAGCTATTTGACAACTTGCTCTTCTATTCTCATTGTACAGAGACGAAACGAAATAATAAGTTGGTTCGACGTATTCAACCTGAGAGATTATTGCGGACTTTTTGTGTTTCTGTAACATTAGCACAGCTGTCAATTACCAGCCATTTGCCAGCCTGCTCTTTCATCCTTTCACTTTAACTTTTCCTTTATTAGAAAAAATGAATTTGGAACACACTAATCCTACCGACATTCTGAAGTCAGCCACGGTCTATGCAGATATCTATGCAGCATAGTACTTTATTAAAACGACTACAGTCTCAATATCTAGTTTTCTTTTCTCCAACAGAGCTAATACCCTGTGTGTACAAAGTGCCCAAAGTTTTCTTTTTAGTCTTAGAATTCATTTCAATGATCTGAAAAATTATAATAATAATAATAATAATAAAAGTAATGAAAAATGTCCCCATATTTCTTGAGATGAATGATTCATGATTTAAACTTCTCGAGGTGGTTAGCGAACATAAAATTTAGAATTCTTCGATGTGAAATACATGATAAAATGTGAAAATAAAACTTTTACCTACATATATATACCGTTTGGTCTTTTTTCATACATACCATAGCGCATATTCACCTAAAAACAAAGAAGAATTTTGTATGCATGCTTTTACTTCTGTAAACGAAAGAAACTCTGCTAATAGTTCTTGTCTTTGCTCTTATAAATAATGAGAGTGAAAGAACAAGCATTAAGAGCATTAATGCTGTTATTCATAACAGAAACAAGAAAAAGGGTTTGTAATAATCTTCTAGTTTGAATATTGAACACAAATGCCGGAACATCTCATTATTTTGTTTTTTTTATTATTTTTTATTATTTTGTTTTGTAAGCTGAGATTATTGCGTATATAAAATTTTGATTATTCTTAACAGAAAGACAAAAAGTCTGTAATAATCTTTTAGTTTGAATATTGAACAAAAATGCCGGACCATCTTATTATTTAGTTGTCTCTGCAGTTACTTTCAGCTCTCGTCAGACTGCGAGAGAGAGAGAGAGAGAGAGAGACTAAGCTAAGCTAAGATTAATGCATAAATAAAATTCTCACTGGAAGAGAGATTATGTTGGAAAAAATTAAATAAAAAATAAATAAAGACTTCAATTAATAAACATAAACAAATCTTCTGAAAAACGATATGTGCAGAGAATTAAAAATCTGTTTATATATCTGGTAATAGAGAGAACTTGTACTGCCTGCACCAAAAACAAAAATTTATGTTACTATTTTGTGTTGTTGCATGCACTCATGAATGTAAACAAAAAAAAAAAAAAAAAATTCAAATCGATTGATACGGTTTGAAAAGTTATTTAAATAATTATTGCATGGAAAGCAATAAGCAACAAGCACAAAAAAATTGTGGATAATAAGTGAATTAATAATTATGATAATTTGTTTAATTAATTGTTATTACTTATTATATAATATTACGAAAGTCTAGTAAATTTCAAAAAAAAAAAGAAAGAAAATTCTTGATGTTAGGGCAACAACTTCACTACTTACTGAGTTTTTCTTTTACAATTTTCAGAGTCAATCGAACTCTTCTCTCCGTCCGGTATCCGGTATTAACCCATTTGTATGTAAATGACTGGTTTTGCTCTAAATTTCATGATTCATGATCAGTTAGTTTCTGTTTGTTTGTTCGTTTGTTTGTTTGTTGTTTAGCCCAGAAGAAGAAGAAGAAGAATCGAATCCATATAAAGTATGTACGCGTACAATTAGGGTCAAATATATCAATGTGTACCGCTACATGCTCTGTTACAATTATCTATATATGTATATGTATATGTATATGTATATAGATTTACCAACACACACTATGTTATACATATTTGTACACACATGCGTGATGTGTACTCGGAAGTGATGTTGATGACTTTTAAATGGCTTGTAGAGTGCAGTTTGCAGTACAAGTAGGTGGATAAACACACACACACACACACACACACACACACAACATAATTGAATAGTAAATATTAGAGAAAAGCTTCAGTAAGTATTACAACAAAAGATATGATAATTTTCTAGCGTACTTTTATTATAATTCTTCCTTTGCCTCATAGCCGATATTTACGATGTAGGGATTTTAAGAACTGACACTCTCTAAGAAAGTATTAAACTCGATTAATGCCTAAGACACAAACAACCTCTAGCACCAATCTAATGGTGTTGTGTTAACAAATAATAGACGAAGTGCACGAAATTGTGCTATGGACAGTGAGACACGGGATGAGCCTGCCAGCAATGGCTGTAATATTATATTATTATATAATACTGTGCCGTACTGTACTTTATAGCGGAGATAAGATAATGTATTACATTAAAAAGCGAGACGAAAACGTCATCTTTGTAATCATGATATCAAGCAAAGCTTCTTTCAAAGTAACATTAACGACATTTTCGATGCGCAATAGTCCCTCCCAATGCACAATTACTACCGACCAAAACCACCAATCTATATGATTAAATCCCCTCCGAGAGTCTTACGTAGATTGAAGAACATATACTCTTTATTTGGTCTCTAACGAGTATGCTTAGGCCTAACACTTTCTATGGCGGTGAATACAAAAAACTTAACTAACTAACCTTCTCAAACTTTTGCGACTTTTCGATGGACCTGTAGAAGGTTTTGATCTTCCTTCAAGTTTAGACATGTTTTAAACAACATATAAACTTTCATTTCATCTCCAATCAATATTCTTAGGCCTAATACTCTCTGTGGTGATGGATACAAAAAACTTAAGTAACCAACCTTCTCAAACTTTTGCGATTTTTGGACGGACCTATAGGTGGATTTGGCTTTTCTTCTATTGTCCGTGTTTCGCGCTGATCAGTGCATGTCGGTTCTAAAGTGAACTCCATATGCATTCAGAAATCCACATAGTGTTGTGCTTAAGTCCGAACATATATTGGGTCGAGTGATAAGTAACTTCCGTTATTCTATTAGACATTTATTTTGTTTTCATTGAACAACAAAATTATGTTAATTTAACAGTTGATTGTGAGGTACTGAACCGTTTCGCTATAGCTCTTGCTGATTGGCGCGGATTTTGCTCCAATACTGCCTTTAAAAGGTTGTCGTCCAAGTCGGAAGGATGTCGGGTCTTTTAAAGTCGTATCTCCAAAAGGAAATTTTACAAATCAATTTCTAACTGGCCGATCAGTTGTCAGTCCTTCACCGTATACATTGCACATTTTTTCAACTGCCACTTGAGCGCTACTGCTTTAAATTCCCAAACATTACATGGCGAATATGCACTTTTTAACTCTCCATTGCAGAGGTTAAGAAAAAGTGTTGAATGTAACATGCAGCACAGAAAACAGTTCGTAGAAGGCTAACTGAATCCTCATCTATAGAGTGAAAACAAAAATTCGTTTCTTTTCATGGGGTAAACACGAACAATATACTCCACGTAGCTGCGTCGGAAGTTACTTATAACTCGACCTAATATATTGACGGAGGGGAAGAACCAAACTTTGTTCAATCCCTACTAGCATAAAAATTCCATGAAGAAGTTTCAACTTGATGCAATACAACGAACATGTAACGAATAGTCATATGACGTAAGACTTCGATATTCTAAATAACTCTTTGTAGATTTTGAAAAAAAAGTGCCTACACACATATTTATAATTAAGTGTTGTTTGTAAACGCTGCTTTTTTAATGGGTGTTTCTTAATTTTCTTGCAAATCACTCTAACGAAGTTACATTTCCATCCAATGTCATGGTTGTTAACATAGAAAATTGTTTAATTTCATTCAATTATTCAGCTTCACATGAACGTTGGTCAGCTTTTTTTTTTTATAGGCTATCTATTGGCCTTTACAGTAAAATCAAAAAAAACAAAAAAACAAAAAAAAACTTTTGAAAATCACTCAAGCTGAACATAAAACGATGCTCTTTCGCTTTTTCCAAGAGTGAATAGGTAAAATGTGTACGCTTTTCACCCAAAACACTTTCTAAGTCGCAATGAAGAAAAAACAATGAAAAGAAAACACTTTGAATATCAATTAAATCCGTTACAAAAAGCACTTCAATGTAAATATTTTTACTTAATAATAACTAGGAAAGTAAAAAATTGTAAATAATAAACACTCAAAAATCCAGTGAAGAAGTTTTGGTTTGATTAGCGCCGCAGCTAATGGTAGGCTTTTTCGCATCATTAGAATCATCCTGGATTTCTATAAGAGAATTTTTGAAATATTTGTAAAAAACGAATGTACGATTTACTATAAACTGTATTATTGTCTGCTTACCTGGTGGTAAATGCAATTTCTCTATAATGAAACGCTTACGTCGCAATTTAAAGGCCAAATCCAATGTTTCCGGTTTGTAAACATTTAACGCATTCAAGGCGGTCATTTTATGCAATTTAATCAAACCGTTGTATTCTTTGTAGATCGGATTGGTTTCATCGGTATTGACAAATGATTCCAGCTCGATAGCATATTCCGCCAAATTGCGTATTTTATTGGGAAGAGAGGGATTCTGAAAGGAATTTCAAATGAAGCAAGTAAGAAAGTTAATGATAATAATATCGTGTGCGCTCTATACTGTGTATACATAATTCCTAATCAGCAACAAATTCTAAATCGATTTAAGCATGTCCGTCTGTCCGACTACGTAATGACTGTTTTAAACGTTCTGGCCGCAAAAATTACGCTATCGACTTCCAATGCAGCAGAAACATTGGAAGTTCTTGCACGCAGGCTGATATTGAAAATGGGCCTAATCGGTCGAAGAACATACCCACAGTGCCATGTAAACTAAGAACATTTCTATTTCTCAAAAGGAATAAAAAATTGATTTTTTACTCATTACTCAAGCAGATAAATGTAAAAAAATTTCAACGCATGTTCTAGGAGCAATGTTGTAGCACCTGTACAAAAATGTAAAAAATTGATCTCCAATATTGTAGTGCATCAAGTTTAGTATTTTTTCAATACCTTTATAACGCGCAGAAACCAGCTTCAATATCCCCATAAAGTATATAAATTCTTCGCCAGTTTTATATTTGGAATGCACGCAATCATGTCCGTCTGTCTATCTGTCTGTCTGCGTAGCTGTGTAGCATACGTCATAAACATTCTACCGTTAGCGAAAAGGAAGGTATCGCCTACAAATTTGCAAAACCATTTGGAAGCCACTTAAACTTTTCCAATGACACACCTATGCGAAAAAAAACATTTATATTGAATATCAGTCGCGGCCATTTCATATTATGGAGCATGAAAATTTCTTTTCTTCTTCTTTTACTTTGTTCGTGTTTTTTAGAATAACGATGATGGGTATAAAAAGTTCGGTCAGGAACGAATATAATTTTCTTACTTGCTTAACATTTGAAGTTGCGTCAACAGACGGACACCCTTTAAAGCCCCTTAAAACACGTTCAATCATACGGTTAGGATACCAGCACAGCGGGTGGAAAACACAAATATTTTTTTTTTTGCTTTCTTCGCTATATTTTACTTACATATTTGGCCACTAAATGCATGGGTATGGTTATAAGGCACACGGCAGCTGTGTTGTGAATGATAGCTCTTAAGATTGTAAGAAATTTCAACAGATCCTGTTGAAAGCGATCTTCATACCATAAAGGCGATGCCAATGATGATATACACAAGCGTAGTAATTTCTTTCCTGGATTTTCTTCATCATATTTACGCATTTGGAATTTGGTTATGGTTTGTAATAGACGCTCGTATTTGTTATTAGCAAATAAGTTACTGAACTGTTTACAGGGACACTTGGTTTGCGTTTTTTTATCGCAAACTGATTCTGGATAATAGTTATCTTGATCAGTTTTTTCACTGGCACTAGATTCATTATTGCTGCTGCTAGTGCTGTCCTGAGCATTATTACTATCATCATTGTTATCATCGGAATTATCCTGTTGCTGCAAATCGTACCAAGTTTTACAGGTTACTTGCGAAACATCCATATACTTCATTAGATTATAATGATGGCCTATTTTTGCATTTTTCTCTTTCGTATTTAACAACGGTAAATCATTATAACGCCAAGCTATACGTAAGTTATCCTCAACTTGACGTATTGTTGGCTCAAGTTCTTCTTTTTCAATCTCATTAAATTCTTGATCTTCCTCATCTTTTATGGGTTGTGGTAATTGAGATAATAAATCTTTCGGGTCTTCATCCAAAGTTGCTAACAAAGACGTATGACCGGAAATTTCACCCTCGGCTATGAAATATTTGGTTAACACTTTGGAATACATAGCAAACTTTTCTTCTATTAAACAAATAGAACCCAAAGCCAAGCCACCACCTGAATATATATATAAAAGAAAATGTTAATTCCCCGTTTCTAGCGTTTCTTTTCGATTGTGTGATACCCAAAATAGAATCTAACCAAAGATTTCCGCTTGATGTTATTATTTGTCCGGTTTGCGGACTAATTCTTGTATGAGGTATAAACCTTTCCAAATTTCTTTTACGAAAGCTAGACATTTTCTGTGTTTCTGTGTTAAATTTACAACTATAGACTTAGAGTAAAATTTGCTAAGAAAAATTCTATTCTGGCGTTGCCAGTTGAAAGAGCTGACTGAGCCGACTGAGCCAACTGATACAAACAGTTCATCTTAATGTGTCGCTCCCTCTCTCTCTTCCCCCCGTTTCTTATATTAAAACATTGATATTATTTTTTGTGTTTTTCATTCGCACCGATTTAAATGCACGCACATCACACTTTTTGATTCTTCGTTTTTCTTATTCGTTCATTTTGACTCATATTGTTTTTATTTCGCTCATTTGCTAATTTCAAGTGAAACAACTCTGTCTTTATAACATCTGAAACATCTGATTCTTAAACATATGATTAAACGACCAAAATTTTATTATTTTTCAATAAGCTCGCGATTCAAAGCATTTTAAAGCGAAAAATAATTTTTATAAATTTTATTATTTAATTTATAATTCGGAAAAAGGCAAAATTAAAACATTTTATCCTTTTCACTATTGAAACTTTTATAATTTTTTTCGTTGCGTTAAACAAAAACTATCAAATTTCTTTCTTACATTTCCTAGGCTTAATTTATTTTATTTTATCTATTTATTATTATACCGTTATTATTGTTTTTATTATTTTTGTTACATTAATTTACATATTGCATGATGTTGGGTAAAAGTGAGTGCATAGTATCGAAATGCAAGCATAATAAAGATAAAGATGTTGGAAAAAGATCGTTTTTCAAAATTATATACATATCGTTCCAAGTTTAGAAAATGACATTCTGGTCACCTTAATTTACTGCAATTTAAAGAAAACTGCAACTTATTGTTATGTTATGTCGCGTCTGCATAAGCAAGTAAAGAAAGTGAACTGATATTGCATAGACAGTAAATTTAATTTTTATATATGTTTTGTGTTCTTAGTGGTGGATCGTTTTATTATATTAGTTCTTATATTTGTATTAGGAGAAAATTATGTATTTGACTTATTGACTTTATTCGCTGTGCATTCCTGGTTTTATTATTCCAAATATAACTTTAGAAAAAATTTATTCTCAGTCAAGTCAAAAAGGGCATTCTTAAGAAATGTGCAGTAAAGTAAATTTTACTCTCAGCATAGTCAGCAAAGCTCTACTAGAGTAAAATTTAATAAAATAAAAATTCAATTCTGGCGCTGCCAGTTGAAAATTTTTTGTTGGAAACAAAAAAAAAGTGTTGTTGCATTTATAGCATTAGTGTTCGCGCTGCAAGGTTGTTAATAAGGTACTGTTAAGGTAAGTTTTTAGACATAAATAGACATGTTTTTTTTTTCAAACAAACTGTTAAATTTTAAATAAATGTTGAAATTCATTGCAAGATGTTCGCATATATTGGCTTTAATCTCGCATTCCTATTGCTTCCAGTATCTTAACAATGTTGTGCCCTGCTAGCTGGTAAAAATTGTTGAAAATACCACCTTATGGCGTTTTTTTTAAAGTTCCTCAATATGAATTAAGAGACATTTCTCAATCTTCTCTTAGCCTTTAAATTAAAAATCAAAAATAATACAAATTCCAAACATCGCTATTTATATATATATCTATAAATGTATATATATTTATGAAAAGAAAAAATAAACAAATTCTTTAGAAAACCTTAATAAAAATAACAGTATATGCTGTTGTAATACATACAATTATACAATAGTTTGCACAGCCATCATCCATTCACAATCAATATTCGATCATTCCTTTTGTGCTCTGTAGATAAACACAAGTCAAACATCTTAAAACAAAAAGAGAAAAAAATGAAATTGAAAAGAAAGGGTAACAGTAACACACAGAAGGGATAAGCCTGAGGATCGTAAATATGTTACCTAACCAGAAATAATAAGGAAACCTGGCCATAAATTATCTGATGATAATATATTACATCGAAAAGGATATCTATTCTTTTAGCAAAGTTGTTGTAATACCCTGCTGGACATAAGAATACAATACAATGGAAACAAAATGATTTTAAAAGACAAAGAACGATTATCGATCAAAATAAGCGAAACAAACTTATTTGAAATAAGAGAATAATTGCAAAAAAAAACGGGTTTAGATAGAAGGCTTTTGAAGCGATCTAGATGCTGATGGTCTAGAATTTTAAGATTCTTATACTAAGGAATTTTAGATTTTAACTGCCTTAGAAGAGAAACTGGGTTAAAAAGCATATATGATGGAATGGCTTTTCTTTTTATGCTTTTGTTTTTTTTCTTATGTACATTGTGCGTTACTATATATAGAAGCGAGACTAAATAGTTTCTCGTTACTTTTCCTTAAAAAGAAATTATTTGATTTTATAATCGATTCGGTTTTCTTTCCAATCCTTCTCTTCTTATTAAGAGCGTAGCAAATTCACTGATTGCAAGAAAATAGGACGTAAGATAAATGCAACGGACAGTTTTCCGAAACGCTTGTATGCCTGTAATGAATGGTTTACATATGTTTCAAGTAAGTGGTTTCGAAAGGATAAGAATATTTTTCGGCATTATGTCTCCTTTTTGTTGTTGTTTTAATTTCTTCGCTAGTTATATTACACAATCACTTGTTATACCATCAAAATAATTGAACACATATGATAGCCATAAACTGCTCGAGCATTGCTCAATAAGGAGTTTTGCCTTGAATTTACCACAGAGTTTGAAGTGCTTGAAATGAAAGTGTGATAATTAATGTTTAAAAAAAAAAAAGGACCCCTTTATACCCATGACCGAAGGAAGGCGATATATTCGTTTTGTTGAATCGTTTGCAATACCCAAGAGGAAGTTTTAGAGACCCGACACAGTATATACATTCCTGATCAGTATTAAATTCTTCTGAATCGATTTAAGCATGTCCGTCTGTCCGTCCAATCACTTGTTCTTCCGTTAACCTTTCTGTCCGGCCACGTGTCTGCCCATCCAACTGTCCATCTGTCCATCTGTCTATCCGTCCATCTGTCCATCTATCCATCTGTGTAATGTCTGTTGTAAACATTTTTATTGTTGCATAAATGAAGCAATAAAGGTAGAATTTGACAAAAAGGGTGCAGGTTCTTGCATGCAGGTTGCCATTGAAAATGGCTTAAATTGGTTGAAGGGCGAGCCTGCATACAGCGTAATATAAACTGAGACCAATTGCTTTCTGGGCATTTCTGCTCATTGCTTACACATATAATTTATAGAACTATGAACAAAATCTGCTACGCCCATCCAATGTTATAGAGTAGGAAAATTTGTTTTTTCGCATTTTTTTTTTCTAGTGTTTCTAAGGATAAGGCGGTGGGTATTAAAGATTCGATTACAGCCGGATGCCAATTTGTTACTTGTTCCGCTTAAGCGACGTAATTAGCGCTTTGAAGTATAAAATCAAAGCTACTCATTGCCAAAATATATGCTTAAGCTTTATGTGGCAATACGGGTGATATCGACATGGTTTCTTTGGTCGATGACTATATCGAAATACAATAAATATATATGTATATGTACGGACGAAAGGCCATTTGCGTGATGTGTTGATAAAAAATGGATCGATAGCGTCAAAGGACGATTTATTCTTCCAAAGTGGAATTAATGCGCTAACAGGAAGATGATAAGAAGTGGGAGATAGCAGTTTACTGATAAACCACTTACCAATTGGGCACGCTCGCAACCCATGAGACTGACAGTGGCCACCATATCTCTTTCCCTTTTTGCATTTTTCCTGAGCATCGCCGTGTCACACGAATAGGTGACATTCACTGAGTCATTGTTTATATTAAAAGATAAAATAAATCTATGGGTTGCGATGACAAAGATCTGCACAGAATCGGACTCACTCAAGTATAACGTATCTTTATATATGTGGGAATACATCATGAGGGGTATATTCATTTTGTCAAAACATTCGCAACGCCTAGAACGAAGCATCAGAGCCCCGCCAAATATATATATTCTTGATCAGCATCAAATTCTAAATTGATTTAATCATGTCCGTATGTCCGTCTGACCGTCTTTGTAAATATTCTGCTGGCCGCAAAAATGAAGCCCTTGCCTGCAAATTTGGCAGAAACATTGGAAGTTCTTGCGCACAGATTGGTAGTGTAATGATCCAAATCGGTGGAACGACACGCCCACAGCACCACGTAAACTGCTTTTCAATACAAATGAAAAATTAATTTTTTGCTCATTACTTATAAACTGTAGCAGATAAATGTACAAAAACTTCAAAGCATATTCTATGGGCAATGTTGTACCACCTGTACAAAATTGGAAAAAATTGACCACCCGTTCCCAACATAGTAGGGTACACAATTTAAATTTTTCTTTCAATACTTTTATATGGCGCGGAAAGAAGTTTCGACAACTCCATAGAGTATATAATTTCTTGGCCAGTTTCAGATTTTGTCCATCTGTCCGTCTGTGCGACTGTGTGGTATATATGGTAATCATTTTCCCGTTAGCGAAAATAAAAGTATCGTCCACAAATTTGCAAAAAAATGTGAAAGAGACAAACTTTTCCAAGGACGCGCCTACAACGCTTTTTATTTTGAAAATAGACTCCCTACCAGAGAGCATGAGAATATAGTTCTTTTACTATTTTTCCCTCTTTTAGGATAACCGTGGCGGGTATAAAAGATGCGATCACGACCGAAGATAATTTTCTTCCTTGTTTTTATTAGAAAAGGAACTAAAGCATTAGTTGAAATCATTTTCTGACAGGTCGTTACGAGAAGGGTATCAGCAAAGCCTATTTCGTTATTACGTTACTCCTTTCTAATTATCTTTCATTTTTAACAAATCAAACATCCTTTGCCGTCAATTAATAGGAGAAAAAAAAATTTATTTTAATGATTGCATGGCATGCGTTAAAGAAAAACGTGGCTCAGAAAAAGGCTTTAAAAACACTCACAGTACAGTCTTTGTTTTTTTTTTCTTCAAATTTTTGCAGTCGGTTCGATATAATTACAGGTTACAGTTAGAGCATTAATTACCAAAAAGGGTCTTTAATAAGATTGAAAAAAAAAAAAGGATACGAGCAGGTTGTCTTATTTCCCATTTTCGGTATGTTTAAGGATTAAAAAAAGAGAAAAAAAAAGAAAAAATTATTTTGAGATTAAATGAAATTTTTTAAGTGGTTTGGAAAATATTGGATATTTTCGAAGAAATTTTTAAATGCCTGAAAAGTAAAATTCTCTTAACTGCTACCAAAGACATTAAGAAAATCATCAGTGATACCTCTTTAACGGCTTGGCATTCGGAGCAGGTTCCGCTTCGGTTAATGTCTCGTCACAATCGTAATAATTGCCGTAGAAGATGCCGGATGAAATTAAACGGCTCGATATCTTTTCATCTTTTCATCGTTTAATAAGCGTATGAGTAAATTTTAATCTCCTCGCTAAGCTTTTCGCCCATAAAATTACACTGACTGTCTCATCCTCTACCATCTATACCATAACCATATCTCAGCACTCGAGCTCTTTAGCTGCTTTCCTGATATTCTTATGCTAAGTAATATTAGGTCGTATAAAAAGTCTTTGCGGTTTTTTCCGTGGGATGGTGTTAATGACATTCAACTGATTATCTCAAACGAAGATGTGCTTAAAAGGTGACACTTCGGCTTACGTTCTTTGTCCAGATGCTTTTCTAATTCTTTGCTTGACTGATTTGAAAATGAGTGAAAGACCTGAAGGAGTACGTGATGTGATTCTTTTGTACTATAAAAAAGCTAAAACATGCCGAAAAATTTATGAAGTGTATGAAGCACTCTAGAGTGGTTGTCTTGATTCCGTTCCGGAAATTTCGCTCTGGTCGGCCAGTCCCTGAAAAAGTCGATGAAATTTTCGAACCGGTAGATCAAGACTGGCACGTAAGTAGTCAGGAGGAGGAGGGGCACTCAACATCAACTACACGACAGTTTGGAATCATTTCAAAAGAGAAGGCCACAAAAAGGATCTCGGAATCGCGGAAAAATCCGCAGAGAGTTTTTATATCAACCATTATCACGGTCTGCATGGCCTAAACTGAACAAGGCAGAAGGTTTAGAACGATTTTGTACATTCCTCAAATGAAGATATAAAATCTGCCTAAAAATGGGCTGATTCCAAAAAGGGATATGGTGGACACCGCGACCTGACGGATTAATTTTTCCTTAACAATACCAGCGATATGGGTATCAAATAAAAGAATTTGGAGAGTACAACGCGACGAGCATGGTGGTGGGTAGTCGAGACTCCGTACACGCCGAATATAACTTTCCTACTTCTTCAAGCATGTGCTTGAGTGAGTAAACACCTGGCTAGATCCCCTTGCGATCACTGTCACATTTAATTATTCGTTTCAATTTTTTTGCTTAAAAGACGAACTAAAAGCGTACCCCATCTACCTTCTACTCCTATCTACCTAGTCTCAATACTTAGCAACAGCTAATTGCTATTGTTAGTAGTTGGAAGTACCTAAGGACTTTGCCTTTTTACGAGCAAGAATACGTGAATGGACAGACGGACTAGACGGAGGTCTAGCTTGAAAGTTTTAAACAGCCTGATGCGTTAATATGTAAAAAAGAGGAAGGGAGAGAGAAAAAGCAAAGATTATCTTTGAAGGACATAAGGAGAGAGAGAGAGCTTTTGCAATCGTTTTAGAGGATAATAACCGCCAGTGCTACATAAAATGCTGTCATAAGGGAACTTAGTTCCTTATGCTGTGTTCCGTTAATGATTATTAATTTCTGTCTCTGCTGAGAAAATTTATGGCGCTGTTATTAACGCTATAAATCCTTTTTATTGTTTTTGTTTTTTCAGTGTTTTTTTTTTTTTTTTTTAAACAAATTCTTTCTGACATCCTGAAAATCCCCCAACAAGTGAACTTTTTGACTTCTTCAGCAGCTGCTTCATGTACTCATTAGTTGTTTCCTAGATAAAAAGAAAACAACTGAAATCCTTTTCTGAATATTTATAATCTACAAAATTTGACACATTAGCGGTGTACATGTTGTTTTTCTATTTATTTTTTTTTTTTGACAAAAACAACATCCTTTGTTAGTTTAAAGTCAGAAAACATTTTTATGTTATTTACTCCCTTAGGAGATTTCTCTTACAATTCCGCATTTAAAACAAAGATTTTTTAAAAAAAAATATTTCAATTTAAGAAATTTTTTTAGTTAATTTGTCGTTTAACTTCCTGTCATCTGCTATAACGAAAGAATATATCCCCAAAAAAAAAAAAAAAAAAAAAATTGGGGGAATACGCAAGTACTCCCTACTTTGTTATACACGGGTACGAGTTTTAAAGTAAAGAACATGCAGACTCTTAACTGCAGGTTTAATGGGGATAAAAAAAAAAAAAAAAAAAATCATATATAAAAATAAACATTTGTGCAGAATGTTATTGTTGTTTGAAATTGTTCTCTTACTACACTATTCACATATATTGTTATTGATCTACGTGTAATGTGGAAATGAGTATTGACCCAAAACAAATTCTGAAGAAAATTTTTCACATTTCAAGGATACCTAAGCTATGTTATGAGAAATAGGCAAAAGGATCATGTCCGTGCGTTCGTCCACAAAGTCGAAAGCTGACTTTTACCCTCAAATTTTGAAATTCGGTGTAATGCCCATTTTTGGAAATCGGCGGGCTTCATAGCCAGCCCCGAGATATTTACTCTTAATAAAATCAAGAACTCAAAAGAGTTTTTCATTAGGTACTCTCCTCACTGAGACACTTTGCAATTTATTGGATATCTTTACCGGTTATACGCTATCTTGCAGTTATTCTCATACTACGCTGATCATAGTGATGCCCAGTGCCTGAACGGAACTGAAAAAAGCCGAAAAATTCTGGGAATATTTTTTGCGAAAAACTTAAACGTCAAAGGACGGATGTGGACAATAAATTGATCTTAAGAAAGACTCATGCAAAAACGGAATGTTTCCGTAAGGCTGTGGCAGAAGGAAGTCTAATGGCCTGTCCGCGAAGTACCCTTAAGTGTCGAGGGACGTCCTGACATCATTTTCAACATATGCAACATGAGTTGTTCTTATGAAAGATTCATTTCTGCAAGGCGGCGGCAGAAGGAAATGTACTGACTTCTCCGCGAAGTACCCTTAAGTGTCGACGGACGTCCTGACATCATTTTCAACATATGCAAAAAGACTTGTCCTTACGAAACATCCATTCCTGTAAGGCGGTGGCAGATGGAAGTGCAGTTGTCTGCCCGCGAAGTACCTATAAGCGTTGACGGACATCGTGACATCAATCTCAACATGTGCAAAATGAGTTGTTCCCACGACAGCTCCATTTCCGTGAGGTACATTTGCAGATGAAAAAAAAAATTCATTGCTTGCTTCGCTTGCTTACCGATCTCCGTGTAGATCAATACCTCGACTTAAATAGAAATCGATTGGTTTTATAATAGAAGTCAACATTTAAAGACGCAGCTCGCTGGTATGAATAATTGAACAGCAATCGTTCGCTTTAATGAGTTCAAATATTTGGCTTCTGCTTTTCGTTCTGCACCTCACCCTTAAGTGCATGGCATCGCATTAGTGTCCGGTGATGACTCTCTTGCTTCTTGCTGGGTTCACCTTTACGTAAGGATTCCCTAGTGGCCATAATGAGACAACTGAATGAATTATGTTTGCGCTTGCGTGTGAATGTTCAAATTTTGAATTGTTTGGAAAATGCTTTTCGAAATATTATTTTTCATAATATTTTTCTCATAATTATGAATATAGAGAGAAGATGTCTTTTTAATTTACTATATACAAGACAAGGATTTCATATTTTTTCGAACACAGACATATAGAGATTGTTTTCAGTATGAAAACAAATAAACAAAAATACATGTGTGTGAAATTTTTAAATTAATAATCGTTTTACAAAGATATTCCGTTAGGATTACTTTTGAAACATTTCGTAATGCATGGCATTACGGGTTGGTGGGGAGTTATGTTGTCAATGAATTTCCCAGGTTGACAATATGTTGCTCTTACTTTTCAATCACTTCTTGTCAAATCGTCCCATCATTTTTCAATTAAAGCGAAATCTGCTTTTATCTGGGAAAAAGGGGACTATATGCGATCCAATCAATTGCTGAACTTTATACCAAATACCAAATCTATTAATATTTCGCTCATTATTTCTAAGGTCTACACTCGTATGCATGCTTGGCAAGAGCAAGGTTTCTTAAACGGAGCTCTAAAAGGCCTCTTTATTCGTTTCGAAGAGCGTAACGGAGGTTGAAGAAGGCTAATGCTAATGTTTTTGTAACGGGAAAATCACAGGAGCTTTTCTTATCACGGATGTAGTCTGGTTCTGCTTTCCGTTTAATACACCGGTCAACAATTTCCGGATATAAGCAAGAAAAAATATTTTTTTTTACAAAATTCGATTTTACCCAAAAGTGTTACGATCACCTCTCCAATCTCCTCCTTCTCCCATCTTTTTTCTTTTTTCTTTTTTGCAACGCGTTGTCAAGAGCGTCGAAAAACGTTTCAACTTCCGCAGGGAGACAGTCATTTGATCCAAATCTCTTTCCCTGGCCTGAATTTTGGAACATCTTGCGATTAGGAAATAAGGCCTTTGTCTGCAATTCTGTTCTTGTGGCCGTAGATCCAGTTTAAGTAAAATCCCATGCCGATACCCATTTGGAAAGCAGATCTCTCATGTTCCAATTTTCATTCAAAATAGTAGATACACTGCCTTTTGATATTTTCAGAATGTCAAAAATATATCTGACAACCTCACTTTTCGATTATTACGAACAAAGCTCAGCATTCTTTGAAGTTTTCCGTTGCAACAGCCCTTTTTGTGAATCTGCTGCGTTGAGCATAGTCGGTGATGCTCATGATAATCTCGTTCGTTTAAAATCAGCAAATAATTGACGAATTGCTGCTTTCAACCGGGAGGTGTTGCCAGGACAGTTTTCCAGCCACTATATGCTAAGCATGACTTTTTTTTTGTTCCATTAAAAATCAATGTTCTAATCAACATGCGCGAGATTGTCTTGAAGATAATACCAGCGATGCCATTGAACCCTTCGTAACTCGCAAAAATATAATTAAATTGATATGATGATATGACGTCCATCTGTCAATACCGGTAACTATTCACCAATGTGTGATAAAAGCTAGAAGAAATATGAACGTAGAGTAGAATTTTAATCGGCATAAAATTCGAGATTAAGTCCATCAGAGTTTGTCTATCCGTCCTGCCAACTCTGCTTGTTACTTGAGTTTAGTAAAACCAAAAAAATAGTTGGGACATTAAATAAACACTTTTTGGTTCTTGTTTTTACCGAAACTGCATATCAGCAATGATCGTGCTTTTGCTTACTATGGAAGAGATCGAATGGTATAATGTGACGCTCTTAGCAACAAATCCTTGCTTGACCGATTTCATTTAAATATTCTCTTCTTGTTCTTTCGATGTCATTTGGGGGCAGGTATGAAATCAAGTTTCTTTGCGCGTCTCAGAGGAACTTCGTTATCACCTGTTGTGTGTCTTGTTGATGATCAGATCAGATCGCAAATGTTTTTAGGTCGCCTGATATGAATCGTGACACGACAATTTCGATAAAGACTTTACTCCTCTCGTCCCTCGTTAACGAGTTTGATACCCTTATCGCCTTCACTGTATGGTTAGTAGGCTTATGGGTAGCAGGGCTATGTGCATGTATATTATATACGTATAGCATATATATGTACACATATATATATATATTCAAGCTATTGTAAGCAAGTAAAGTAATATCTGCAATAAAAGTGAACGACTGATGATAAAAACCTCAAGTTTTTCCCTTTCTTTTGCGATTCTTTTTTAACTTCAAATACATTATGTACTTCATTTTCCCAAGAAGAAGAATATAAGTTCATAAATACGCATTCTGGTAACGTAACATATGCTGTTGTAAGAATTTTTATGTGAACAGCGTGTATGTGCGTATCCTTTTTGATTAATATATGAAAGGATATTTTTATTGTGTTGTGTTTACAGCAATCATTTGCTTGTATTGCTTGGTCACTCAGATAAAGCGGCATGTGCTTCATATAAGTATTGTTCTGTACACTTCAAGTGGTCAGTTTTTTTTGTGTTTTTTTTTTTTGTGTTTTTCCAATACTCTCTCTACTCTGCTCGCCTTTCACAGAAGATTGTAATCTTATCTCAAATGTGGTAACATTTGGCAAAGGGTATCGTTTTTGATAATTCTTTTTACAAACATTTTTTTATTTTTTTTTTATTTCTTTTTTACACAAAATTTATTTTCCTTTATACTCACCACTTAGGGGGTATTATAACTTTTCCAAAATTCAATTGCATAAGATGTGCACTTATTGGGTGGTCGCAAAAGTCATCATCGACGCTGATGATGATTTAATCAAAACTCTAATCGATTTAAAATCGCTTGACAGAACATCATTAAAAATTGACAATCAGTGTTGGGTAACGTCAGGTGAGCAGCACAAGTTTCTTCACTTTTTCTAATGAAGCAACAACGATCAAATACTTCTTTTCGGTAGGAGTATATTAGGAGGTAATAATCTCATGTTGAGCACCGTCACTATCCGAGCAAGTTTAGATGGAAACAACTTTCCCTTAGGTCTAGGTGACAACGTTCATGATTCTTTACCTTTCGGTTCGTTGGGCCTTGATTTGAAAAAATGAGCGCAGTGAGAAATATTTTAAATAAATATCGAGGTTCGTAGAAAATAGTAAGAAAATTATATTCAGTCGTGACCGAATCTTTCATACCCATCACCGTTATTCTAAAAAAAGGCAAAAAAACTAAGAGAACTACATTTTCATGCTCAAAAATACGGAGTTGGCGCGACTAATTTTTTCTATTTTCAAAATCAAAGTGCGTATCGTATCGGTGTATGGGCGTTGTAGACGTGTCCTTCGAAAAGTTTAGATCCATGTTTCCACTGCGTGACCAGTATTTCTGCCAAATTTAAAGTCGATAGCTTCATTTTTGCGGCCAGGAGAATGGTTACAACAGACATTACACAAGCGGACCGACACACAGACGGGCAGACAGACATGCTTAAATCGATTTAACATTAAATGCTGATCAAGAATATAAATACGTTGTGAGGCCTTTGATGCTTCTTTCGGAGCGTTGCAAGAGTCTTGACAAAACAAAATAACCTCATACGTCTGTGATGGGTACAAAAATAAGTTTTATTAATACCGCTTATTTATATTGGAGATCTTTCTCGCAATTCACATAACGTCTTTTCAAAATTAATGTTTACGTTTAAACTATATAGGAACCAAGCTTACTATCTATCTCTAATTTCATGTTTGATGTATCTCGAAGCGGCTCGAAGCGGCACCTAATGCTTTTGTTGAGATTTAGAATCCAATTCTCTTTTCTTGAATAAAGTATTAGACGATCTTCTCTCAATTTTCTGCTACTGATATAAGCAATAATTTGCCCTATTGTCGATATGACTGCGGGCGGGTCATGCCTATTTCTCCTAATCGTAAGGAAAAAAAAAGTGATATTTCACCTACCTGTGGGGCTTTGAACGTTGTATCAGCAGGCTACAGATAGGTAGGCAGAGAGACGGACGGACGGATGGACAAGTTTGAGTCGACGAATTTTTTTGCTCTATTAAAGTACATTTTTGTAATTAATTGATGACTTCGAACATGGCTACCAACCAAAAAAAAATATAAAGGCCGCCTATAAAGCAAAAGCCCGACAAGATGAGTATGATTTTGAAAAAGGCGAATACTTGATTGAAGGATTAATACTTAGAGCGGTTAGGTTACGCAAGTAGGGAAATTGGTCAACACTGCAAACGTATTTTCATATTTCAAATGGCACAGTTTATAACACATTATCTGGTTTGTGTTGATCGATTGTAGCAAATCGCATAATTTACGATTTCTTGTGTTTTGTGTTAGAAAAGGAAACATGTGATAAAAATATTTCTATCAAGACTTGATGCGGCTTATTTCCCAAATGATTATTCATTTTAAATATTTCCTGAGAAAATATAATAACGCAAACAACAACAACAACAATAACAACAACAACAATTTCACTCAATCATTATAGGATAATATTATGTAAGTAAAACAGATTATCATTTTGTTATAGTGATGTGCAATAACAGTAGCGTAGGTATGATAGGTTCATTACTTTATATGATGCGTCAAGAAAGCTGCGCAGTGAAGTCTACAAAACACATACACATACTTGAATTTCGAATCGATTTAAAGTCGTGTCTGTCCATCCCACTACTGGTGTCTTTTTTTGGTGGAACTGCTATGATGGCAAAGCTGTGACTAGAACTGAAAACAAGCCAAAAATGTTCTGGGTTTATATTCACAGCTCCAAACTCTGTGATCATTAAATACTGGGAAAATGCCTTCTTGGTCGAAAGTTCCAAGATATTATCATCAAGAGTTTACAATACAAACGTATAGATCGACATGGGCTATGAGAGGTGCAAGAAAGGGCTAATCAGGTCACTAACGATCTCTCATAATCGAATGGAAAGCTATGCGATAGATTCGTATTTTCCAAAATCACAGTGGGCAACAAACCAAGATCTGCCCTTAGCCGGATATAACTAACTGTTTTAGTTGCTTTGAAATAAAAGTTTCGCTATTACTAAAATTTTTTTACATCAAATTTCTTACTTAACAACTCCGTATAAAAGTTTTCTTTGAGATTTGCGCTCACACATCCGCCTAAGGATCAACTTGCAAACTTGGATGCCAATAATTTCTATATATCCTTGAGAGTTAAATTACTTGTACACAAAGGCATAGATGAATGATATATGCATTATAGCACATATATATATATAAAGTATCTTCTAAATATATATAATGTATGTATGGATGTGTTTGTGTATATATATGCGTGTAATAAGTGTTTGGTGACCATTTATGATAAAAATCTTAAGCACATTTACGTCAACTGCTCATACACACGCATGTATGAGTATACTCCATAACATACACACACAGACACACAGACATTCGTTTATTGGTTAGAGGGGATGTTTTTTTACTTGAACACGAAAAAAAAAACAAGAAAATTTGCTTAAAAAACTATTGTATTGTATTCTAGATGATGATGTGTGTGTATGTGTGTGTAGCTATCCACACGCATATAGAAAGTTGTAGTTAAATGATTACTTTAGAGATATGCGTCGAGTGTGACCATAAGATGGCTTCAAAGTGGTCACTTATTTACCGTGCTTAACATATGACCGACCGACCGTCTTTTTGCATAAACCTTAATGCGCACAAAAACACAGGATGACCGAAAGAAGGAGTAGTAGGAAGCAGTATTCAGGGAGATGACCACTGAGAGATAAGGCAAAGAAAGGAAAAAAAAAAGCGAAAACCATTAGTTTTGTTTTTTCTGCTTGAATGTGTTTAGGAGGCGGGTGGGCGCTAAGGAGCGGAGGGAGGGGGGGGGGGACCTTCCTTTTGGTCTTATTTATTGTTTTTTTTCCCCTGTGGGGGG
>KK502688.1:312094-330443 GCA_000688735.1 Glossina austeni
GGGGGGGGGGGGGGGGGGGGGGGGGGGGTGACTCTCACTATGTGATCATTTATATTATTGTTTCTCCATGTGTGCGATTGGGGTCCCGTAGACATTTCTCTACGAGTATGAATAAGTGTTTGTTCACTTTTTTACATATCTGTGATTTTTTTATTCTTTTCCCTTTTTTGTATTATTTTTATAAAAAAAAAAAAACAAAAAAAAAAAACACTAAATTCAACGTATGTTTCTAATGTGTTTTCTTGAATTTCATTTGATGTTTGCATTAAATTGTCTCTTGCATGGCATTTATCGCTTATCGTTTGTCGTTTGTCGTTTGTTTATTATGTTATTAAGCAAATTTTCTTCGATATTCGCTCACAAATCTTTTGTCATACAAAGTAATTCCGAATTATTTATATCATCAACTAAAGAAATCTTGCGAAAGCCTTTTGCTTTAAGTCAAAAGTCTTTTGTGCTTTTTTTACACAATTCATCCACCGTTAGGTAGAGCGTGTCTATAAACAATAAAATTTTTAAAAGCTAACCAATAAACAGCAGCAGACGCCTCCGATTAGCTTTAATGGGGAAGAGGTAAAAAAGGTTTAAATCTTCGTTTAAAAAACTCAATCAAATCATAAACGATTCGAATCACGTGATTGCAGACCATAATAATAAATAGTTCAGGAAATCATTGTGGAAAAAACGATAAAGAAAAACTCAGATCACTTGAAGACGAATTTTGAACACCCATCATCTACGATAAATATATGAAAGTTTATATGAAAAGGCCTTTTGCTAGTTGTAAGTTTCGTGTTGGACTTGGTACACACTCCTATTAAGCTTTAGCTTGATCGCATAGAATAAATTGCGAATTATATTATAAAGGATTTCTAAGTAGTTCGTACGTTGCGCGAACATTACGTTAAAGGTAGTGAGCAAGCATGAGTAACTAAGACTCGCACGATTAGCTAGTGAATGTTCGCGCGTTCAAACCGGAAGTGCGGTGGAATTTACTTTGGTCGTAGCTGTAGCGAGTACTCAGTCTGTAAAGGCATAACACTTACTAGAGGGGCACATGCGCTAGGTTAAGGCCAGACTCTCTTTATCTGTTTCTCTTTCCCGGCTTCTTTCTAGACATCAGCGGGTTGCACAAACAGGGGGCATCCTTTAAGTGGTTGTATATGCATGCAATCTCACAGAAATCTGCTAAACATAAGTTCGTTCCGTTTATCTATCTCTCCGTTCGTCATGAGAGCTTAAATACCTTTTTCAGCTTCTGTTGGGAACATTTATATTGTGTGTAGTAATAAGGAGGAAAGGGTAAGTGCTTGTGACAACTGACCGTTGTATGGCCTAGTGAAAGTTCGCTCAGGACGCACATTTGTTCGGGGGACAAAGATACAAAAATCATTGGCGACCGAATCTTAACTAAAAAGCTTATCGCTGGACGTAATTCCGCTGCAGGCTGCGGCTGTTTGTTTTTAGCTAATTAACGACTTTGGACCCTTAAAAAAATAATGTTTTTTTGATTATTATAGCCATTGCATCAACACTGCTTCCATAAAATTTTAGAGCTAAAGAGCATGACGGTAACTAAAAGCTCCTGTTGTACTGGCTCTGCGATTCTTTTTCAGGATCATACCAACGCAGGAAGAGAGTCAACGTGCCTTTACCATTCTGTGGAATTTGAAAAAAAAGCGTAATTTGTTTGATAGTTTTCAACACAATGTCTTTTCTTCAATGGGTCCACGTAGAGTATTTAACATTTACGTATGTGCGGCACCTTCGCTTTGTTTTCATTTTATTTGCCGTAACAATAGCATTTCGCGATTAATCGCGTTAAAAAAGAGGCCCCGCAATATTTTCGAAGAAAAACCTCTCGGTACACCTCTTTCTCGTGGCTTGTTGGTCTTCTAGTTCTCTTTTGTCGAGAATCAAAATTTCTGAATAAAGCTTTAATCGCTTATATAACGAATTGGCTTAGAAATCATAAAACGTAGCAGGAATATATGTAAAGTTAAGATATTTGAAGCACACATACCTATAAAGACTTCGCATATAAAGATATTGGCATGTCGGCCATTGACTTAGCAATTGTTTCTTAGAGATTACAGAGATTACAGGGTAATATTTGCTTTGTTGTGTATTCCAAGCGTAATATTAAATTTTGATATTAACTGGACAACGTAAATAAGGCCTATATATATATAAGCCCTATATATATAAGGCGTAAATAATTGCCTTACTTTGAAAGTACGAGCTGCGTGGAATTTCTTGCTTGGCTTAGAGAAAGTCGATGCGTATGTAATGAAAAAACAAAAGTGTCCGGTGAATAGAGGCAAAGCTAATAGCTTTGAAAAATACATCGCTATCTTGTTGCCTTAAAAAAAAAAAGTCGGGCATGGATATGTGGACCTGGCTAGATGCTGCTGCTTATAATTTCATTAATGAAAAGAAAGATAGAAAGTCTTCCATACGAACTTTTTATGTTTCACATACGAAATGACTTAACGAAAATTCTTCCTTGGTTTAGTAAGAGGAGTAAAAGAGGACAAATACTTGCCCTTTTCGCTTTAAGCTTCAGGGATGTAAGCATCACTTTTAGATATTTTTCTAATGTTCTAAGTTCTTCCTCACATTATGAAACAATGATTCTGTAAAGCTTAGCAATATAGGCGGGGACGCGATATATTAACTGTGACGAGGACAATTCTTAAGAGAGAAGAAATTTATGCATAAACGTAATGAAATTTTAATTAACTTGACTGAAATTATGTGGAGTTCACGAATGGGTTTTTCATTTGAATACGCATACGTTCTTATTATATATCGGTTAGAATCTAATACAGTTCTTCTCTCTTCCAAGTGTTTACTAGTTTATGCTAATAGTCTGTTTATTTCACATTTTTCCCTTTTTTTCTCTCTCGTCTATTGGGTAAATAATTCCTAATTACCCACAACTGCGGCCATTAACGTTTAAACCATTTTTTACCAAATAATAAATAAAAGTGTTTATGTTTTTGAAACCCTTCAAAGAACCTTGAACCAAACTCAACCGAACAACTCAACTGAACAAAGGGTTTCTCTTTTAACGTTTGAATGAAAGAAACTCTCTCATGCCAACTCTTTTCTTCGTGATCGCTTATTGTTTTGTTGTTTGCCATGTTATTAAGGGTTACCACGACGACATTAATTTTTGCCTTTTCCCATCCTGTGGTGTTACACTAAAATATAAAGTACAATAAAAGTCAATGCATTGGAAATGCTTCAGTGGAAATTGTTTGATGACTTTAGCGCGCACCTATTGTTTTCTTCGCATTTAATTGTGCAGAAATTAAAATTTTTTCCTTTAAAAATTAAATATCCTTGAAATTTTTGCGGAATTTGCGTTCAAAAGCCTGCTGAGAATGTTTTCAAATGTTGTTGATTATAAAAGGAATTCTTGAAAATATTGTGCTTTTTTATATCAAAAATATTTTTAGTTGTTTTGTCTTAGGAACTAGTACCGTGAGACCGGAAAATTACGCAAGAAAAAAAAGGAGGCTCTTATTGTGAAAGTTCGGTTACGAATAAATCATTCATAGTACATGCTCGCCTTTCCTATAACGAAATCCATGCCCAGTTAGAAAAACGACTTATCTTTTGCGGTTACCCACGAAAGGTCGGCCTACCTTTGATATCGTTATAAGGAGAGACCTGATAGGCCTCAATTCACCGATCGAAAGAAACGATGATTAAGATGAGCGACATCTTATCATGAGCTCAGCTGAAAAATGACGACGACCGTTTTGGTATAGTGCCGCAGTTTGAGAAGCTTGTAATACACTTCGTCCTTCTTATCAATTCAAGCGTATAACGTGATCCGTTGTCAGCTTTACTCGATTAATTTTTAACGTTTCGGTCATCATATAACAGTTTTTCGTATTTGCTTACGGACAGCTTTCAGAAAGCTTTCAGAAACACTCTTCACCCTTCCTCGAATTACGTAGATAAGGGAACCTTTTCTTCAAATGACGTTTGTGGGCCAATAATTCAACTCAATGAAAACGTAAGGGACCTCTCTTGTGCTCGCTTCAATGAGGACTTTTATATAAAAGCGTAAAGACTTAAGGACAGCACTTTAACATGGAGAAAGCGAGTTCTGATCAAGTCATCTCTTGAATATCCCTTACATCCAATGCACGATTCCAAGTTTTTATATGAAGACTATGTAGACTCCCGAACGGTCCCATTCGTGGTGTGATTTTTATATATTGACTTAAGGTGCTGATAGGTGAGTGGGTGCGTGAGTTTGGACGCAACTGAAGATTTATTTTTTCTTGAAATTTTTTCACAAATCGCACTCTTTGCCAGAATAGCTCGGGGTATATAAATTTGGCAACGATACCTTTGTACAAAGATGGAATTTCCAGGTAGTTGGTATTAATTCGAACCTCATTCTTGCAGAGATATGAGGACAACGTCCACTATTTGTATATATATTACGATATCATCGCATTCTTCGTTTTATATTTTTACTGCTTACAGTCTTACAACAACTTTTACTTAACTTATTATGCCCTTCGTTAGTAGTGGTAGCTTGCATTAGAGAGAGACCATAAACAAGCAAACGGTTCAGTTGGAGTTTCCTTACATTTCGTTTCATACTTCAGTGGTTCTAAGGACGCCTTAAAAAAAAAGACTATAAAAACTTTATATATTTAAGAATATTTCTTATTTTTTTTTTTGGTTTTTTTGTATTAAAGATGGTGATTTTTTTGTTTACATACCCTTAACGCGTATGCTAATATGATTAATGTAAACAAAATTCCATTTAATATGAACCCTTACGATGTCGTACACGCACATTTACATACCCGAATATATACAAAGACTTATTTGCGATTATGTATGTATTCATATGTGGAAGCCTTATGCTTAATAATGCGTACATTCCCTCATCTATTCATTCGTGCGCATTGTGCTCGCACCATATCGGAAAAGCAAAAAAAAAAAAGGGGTGGTCTCTTATGTGTACATGACCCGACGAAAGATTCTTTTTCAACTTAATATTTATGGAATATATGTATGCAAAAGTGTACATGCATGTGTGTGTGTAATTTCGAAAATCATACGCCAGCCATTCTTGTGTTCCCCCTTTTTTTTTATTTTATTTTGCGTCATGCATAATATATGTACGAAAAAATAAAAGCAATGTTTTCTCCAGTGGAGCGCCATCATCGCTAAATTCTTAAAAAAGTAAACGAAATGCTTCTTACTTTGTTGTTCTTTTCATATTCACACATACAAATTCATGGCTGGCTGACGTATGCATATTCAGGCATTAAATATCGAAATTTGGAAAAGATTTCCGAGTCTTTTTATATTCGTTGCCCAAGTGTTAGAATAAACTTTAGTCGCCTTAAGATGAATTTTCAATAGTTATTGGCTTTAACATTTTGGGAGTTAACTGTGGGCGTGTTACTCAGCAGATTATTAGCATTAACTTCTTTTTCGTTTCCAGCTTAACCGGTCAAGAGGAAACTTGAATTCGTTATGTTAGATCAAAGAGCAATACTGAGCTGGGAAATAATTACGTTAACTGATGGGATTAACTGTTTGTGGAGTAATAAAATTTAGACGGGCTTAACACCTTTAAGTTATTGTGTTGTGAATTTACTATCCTTACAATGGTCGTTATTGTTTTAATCCGGAGCATTGCCACCGAGCGAAGTCCTAGGGGAATCCCATCCCTATGGCTGTTTGTCCAAAAAAACACATCAGACTATGAAAGATGTAAGTAAGACCAAAGAGATTCGCTTCAAGATGATTCCGGGCTTTTGCTTATGCTCTAAGCGATTCGATTTTATTCATCGACATAACCTCCGTCAAGAGTAAGATGAGGTAATCTTTGAAGGGTTTATTAATATTTCGACGACTATTTTATAGAACGATTTCTCAAAATTCTCAAAACTCGCTTCAACTTCTCTAATAACCTTATCATCTGATCCATAGGCTATGTTAAGGTTTACCCTTAAGTTGAGATTTGCAAACAGATAAAAGTCGCTGAAGAAGATGTTCTATGGGACAATAACTCGGATTTATATTTTTTTTATTAATTTTTATTTATTTATTTGCTTTGCCTTTATAGCTATCGACTTGTGCCCAGTCGTATTTTTTCCATTATGCATTTCTTATGCTTCTTACTACTCTCTTGTACAGTACACTGTCAATATTGTTTTTCAATTATCGAGAATAATTTTCAAGATTTTCTTAATGAAATCAAAGGAAACTTGGCAGGCATCACTTCTAAAAATTGTAAGAACTACTTGTCAGTCCCAAGAATTATTGACCGATGAATTGTATTTTATTACACGTATGTAAAAACTCTCTGTACTCTAACAGATATCATATCATATATGAATCATATAGAAATAGAAATGAAATTTAAGCAGGAAGATCAATGAATTCGAGGAAATAATTTGGGCGTCATTTTTAATTTAGGATTAGGTTAATAGGTCTTCTCATCAGAAACTCGATTATTATTTTCATTAATGTAAGATTTTGAATACATTTGACTTTGTCCCTCTTAGTTTAACAGGTCTTCTCATCAGAAACTCGATTATTATTTTGAGTACATTTGACTTCGTCCCTCTGTGTTACTGCATTGTTGCGTCTGCCTTCTTTCCAGCAAAGAAAAAAGAAACATTACGTCCCTCTTAGCTTAGCAGGTCTTCTCATCAGAAACTCGATTATTATTTTGAGTACATTTGACTTCGTCCCTCTGTCTTGCCGCATTGTTGCGTCTGCCTTCTTTCCAGCAAAGAAAAAAGAAACATTACGCTCATACTTATCTTGCATTTTTATTCATTGATTGCTAGAAATCCGATTTATAATTGATTTTTATCCATCCACAAATACGCATCAGATAAGAGTAATTCGTACATATATATATTTGGTTATATTCAAAATTTTATAACAGGAAGGAGTGACCAGTCGCTTATTGAGCGTGGACAAGAAAGTTGACTTTACCGTAAGCAATATCGAACAATAAGTTACTACGTCATATATGTCATGTCCATCTAAAAGGTCAGTTCCTAAGTCTGCATGAGTAACCGACTAGGCAAAGAATCGCGACTAACAAGTCAATGATCGCGGGTTCTAATCTCAAGCGCGACAGAGTTGTCAATGTAGGCGAGCATACGATCTAAGTTAGCCGGTAGCTTTTAAATCCATGTTTTCCTAATTTATTTACAAAGCACATAATTTACTATTCTTATGGTTTGGTTTCGTTCGTTGAACACCAAAGATTGATCGACAAACTTCTTACCTATATCCATATATTGCAGTTCACATAAGAAATTTGTATGTATACAAACACATATTCTAACATATATCCTAATCTGTGTGTGTATATATATAAAAGATCTTTAGGTTCAGTCTAACTTTCGTTTATCGTAGTACGAAAACTGAGCTCCGCATGAGGGATCACCCAATGATCTTATTGGACTGTGTAATATTACTATGTATATATATATATATATATATCGGAGTATTATGTTAAAGACCTTTAACAAATGCTTAGCTAAAGTAAACTAAAGACCTTTAAGAAATGCTTAGCTAAGTAAACTATTTTCAAAGCATCATATAGCTCGTTATTCTCTCAGAGTTTTAGATCTGACTTTTTGGCGTCTTCCGCTTACCCACTTTGTTAGAGAGTGTGTGATAGTTAGACCAAATGTTCTATTTATGCATTTAAAATTTTAAAAGAACGATGCGATTATGGGTTTACTTAAGGTGGTGCTTGCTCGCATTAATTTGGTCTTGGAACAAACATAGCTTTCGTGCTTGCCTCGTGCGTATGTTAGGCATGAATCGAATGCGTTAATGTAGTGCGCGCCCGTATAATTGCAGTTACTATATGACTATATAAAATATTACCTTTCTAACCCTTAAATTCATCCTTTGAAAGGGTTAAACAAAAATATCCATTTCGCCCACATGCGATAATAAATTTGATAAAATGATTATTTCGTGACTCACGTCATCGCCATCAATTCTCTATGCAGCATTTCTAATCCTTAATCCATTTTATAGCGTAATTATTTAGTCTGTCTTTCATTCCATATGGTATCTCTTCTCTTCTTCACTCTCTAATTGATGAAATAATGATGAAATGACACGGACTGTGTGAATAAAAAACAATTATTAAAAAAATTTTACGGGTTTTTACACATATAAGTGGCCTGAAAGGAACTTAGAGAGAGAGAGAGAGAGAGAGAGAGAGAGAACCCTTTCTTTATTTGCTTTCTGCTAAATCAACTAACTCAGCAGTTGCTTGCGGGATTGATTGTTTGTTGTCGACTGATCTCTTCTAGCGTAGAATATATTTTTAATAACAATTAATTGTTTATTGAACGTCTCATGTCTTCAGATGTTTCCAACTATAGGAATATTTATGTTATGTTGTTGTTGTTGTATTATGGCGCCACGTGAAATTTGAACTTTTTTTTTTCTCTACGTCTCTACGTCTAAGTCTGATGGTTTTTTCGTTGTTGTGATGCTTGAAAGGGTTGTTTACTAAGTAAACATGCAATCGTGCGGTGTTGGTTTTGTTATTTCAACGAGGCAATTAATAAATTGTTCAAGAAAGCCAATTAATGGTTTGACAATAACGGGACAAACAGAAAAAAACGGAAATTATTTGAGAAAAATAAGTGATTAGTAAGTGAATCTTAAACACTCGCCTATTAATGCAAAGATATATACGAAAATTGGGAAAAGGGGCCAGACCTTTAACTGGGCTGGGTCGATATTTGGCTGACTTCTGGACAGATATAAAGCAGGTCAAGTTGGTGGCTCGCCTATACTTACTCCAAACAAAAAAAAATGCTTAAAACAGAGTAAAGTCCTTTTACTCTGGACTTAATTAAGAGCTTAAGTGAAAAATGCTCATGACATGACCACGGACACACCTACCTACACAAAACAGTAACTTATAAATTTATATTGACTTAAAACATATCAAAAATGTTTTCTATGTTCACCTGAAAAGTCAATGCCTAAAAATGTCCAGGGGTCCTATAGCTTATCAAAGCTTGATTATAATGCAAATATTATTTTTTAACTTTTTTTTTTTAATCTCTTAAGAAAGTGCAATGACAGTGAAATACGGAAAATTTAGTTTTTAATTAAACGTCGAATTTTCATAAAAAAAAACATCAAAGACTTTTTTCATTTTAGTGCCTTCTTCTCCTCAAGTAAGTAACATAATAATAATAAAATTACACGATACCTGCCTGAGGCTTAACGAACGTAGGTGTAGCTGATAAACTGTGAGTTTAACACTTTTCCAAATACTTTTTTACTTTTTTCTATTCTTTTTAAAGAACTATATCCTGTTTGTTGTTCGCATTACATAATAATAATAAAATCATAAAGTTACTGTAAAAGAAAATTGTGAAGATCAAGGAAAGGATTTTCTTTTATTAAAAAGACACGATTTAAAGGTTTAAGTCTTACACAACAAACTGAAGGGAGAAGAATAACAAAAACAAAATATTGCTTTTGTAAAGGGTTCCTGTATCCATTATTGTGGAATGGCGGTATATTAAATTTGTCCTTCTAGTTGTGACATCAAGAAGTATGCATCAGGAAGCTCATAAAATACATATATATAAATGCACATATATATAAATATATAAATATATTTCTGAATAATGAAAAAATTGGCTTATTCATGTCCGTCTGTCAGTGCTGCTGTGTGTTATCCATTAGAAGTCACATGATTGTAAAAAAGTAAATAGAAAGATAGTCCTTGGCAGGTGCGGACTCGTTCAGTTTAGCTTATAATCATGCGTTCTGGCTGCGATCCGCTCAATAGTAAGGAGTTACTATTCTTACTAGTATGAAACACTATATAGACTTTTAGGAAAGCCATTTAAAATAGTTGTCAAAACTGGTCATGATCTGCCTACAAACTATAGGGTGAGCTAGAAGAAAAGCTTTTGATTTATAGTCACGGCCATCTCGAAGACCGCAGTAAAGATCACTCCGAGTGGCTGATCGATACGCTCACGTTTTGAAAACAGACTTTTCCAATGATAACCCATTAGCTTGGCATGTGCATCAGTAATTCGTTTTAAAGTGAATACAAGTTTTTTGCTTGTTTTCTACTTTTGGCACAAATCTTAAGATTAGAAACTACTGCTGTTTCACTCAGTCTGAGAGATTTGTTGCAGTTGTTAGAAAACCAAATTGAAAACATGAATGAATGAATTTTATGGATTTTTCACTTCACTGATATGAGCTGAACTGTAGCTTTAATAAGTGGTTTTATTAGGCCTATGAGTTGAGTTTTTTTTTTTAATTTAAACGGCATATATGATGCAGACAGTCCTTCAGAAAATCTTTAGCTGGTGATCCTTAAATGCTTTCCACGATCTTCGTGACAACCTTAAGCAATTCAAGAGGCTTTCGAAACATTAAATACTTGTTTTTAAGGCTTTCTTTCATCACATTCCGTTTTAATATCAACCTGAAGACATCAGTTCAGGCAATCAGTTGTTGATACAACTTCTTGCAAACTGTTACTTATCAATGGATATCATTTTTAGATAGTGTGATAAAGTATCACACACACATTCATACTAATTGTAAACAAAAATACAAAAGAAATCTTTTAAGAGTTCATTAAAACCGTATTTAGTTAACGGTGTTCAGGAATTTGAAATCTTTAAGGATTACACTCTATAACATTAACTAATGAGTAGAGTTTAACATGTTTTACTGAAAAAAAAAGAAAAGAAAGAGTCTCTAAAGTGATCACTTTTCAGATTAAAACAAATCAACGACTAACACCAAACGCCTAGCAGAGCGACTGCTCTTACTTTAGTTTAACCGCAGCTAAGCTTAACAAAAATTCCTCGACCAACAAGAAATGTTTATGTAGACCTTTGGCTGTACATGCGGTAAAATGTTTGCAAATATCAGTTGCTCAAGAAAGAAAGGGAAGAAAAGGAAGGCATAAATCTCTCTGTCTTATAGCAAATATGCAAATGAATGCATTTTCGAACTTTTGTTTTTTTTTTTTCCTTTTTTTTTTAATACTTTCTGCAAATCTAGAGCAAAAAAAAAAAAGAAGAAAAAACAACAAAAATTTGCATCTGCTGTGTTGTGTTCTAGGCCGACAATATTCTTAGAAATTCTTTTTCTTTTTCAATGAAAGCAAAAGTTGATCCCGGTTTTATTTTTCTTTTCTTCACATTTTCTTCACATTTACCTAATTCCGTTCTACGGCTGGCTGGCTACGTTGTGTTATGTGATCTTGGCATGTGGTCTGCTGCTATGTCTAATATCCTTTTGTATCTAAGGATAATGTATATATAAGGGTTAAAGCCGATTACTTGTTTCGAAATGCATTACTTGGACATCATCATATCCTTTAGTTTTAACTCAGCGCAAAATAAATTTATTTTCGATTTACATTTGTTAGGCCTTAGCTCTCTCTACAGCTAAGCAAGAAAAGCAAAAATGGAGTCTTGGAAATTTTCAAATAAAGATTACATTTTCAAAAGGTTATTTGCTTCCTTTTGTAATTTTATATAACATTACACACACACACACACACACACGATAAAGTACATAATGTGAAGCCTTGCGATGTGAGAGCATTCGAGATTTGTAAGCATCTTGCAAAGCAAAACATTACAATAAGATGCCTATTATCCCGCATGGAGACAACGCACTGCAATCGCAAATGGCCACCTTGACTACGTTGCTATGATGGTTATCGATATCTATTTGTGCAGTTTTCAAAAAAAATTCGAGCTTCTATTAATTTGCTAACTGAAATCAAAGGCATTAAAAATTGATCGGACTTCAAGTCAGTGGCAGTGAAGTGCTTTATAAACGAAAAACTTCAAAATTGTTCTGCTGATTTTACGAACAGAGAGTTTATAAAGATTCAGTGGACTGGACCTACGTATTGTATGTTCCTTTCAATTTCCGCAAATAACGTCAATTCTTGTGCAAAAACTTTCTTATGCATGAAGTGAATGATCTCCGGCTGCTTAGCAATAATAATTCGAGCGGAAATATATACCTGCACAAGCATGCATTGGCGGTCCTTAAGGAATCGGTTTTGTCTCCTTTCGCGATAAGGCGTATGTTCTCGGATGAACGGGACTATCTTGGGTAGATGTGAAAGTATTTGTGACTTTTCCTGTTGCTCTTCTTGAAATTCTTCGTTTCAAGTTTTCCAGCTGCTCTCTTGGAAACTGAATCAATTTACTTAGCAGAGGAGCAAAAACCAAGTGATTCGGATGATAGGGAAAGGCAAACAACGCTGGAGTAGATCCGCCAAGAGCAGGTGGGCTAATCAGCTCGTAATGGTCCATGGAGTGCGACCTACTTTTACATGACTTAACTGCTCAGGGTTCATGGGTGTGTCGGAGGATATCTGCACCTGCGCTTAATCGAATTTCTTCTTCTTCTTTAGCATATGCGATACTACACAGCGCATATGTTTTTCTCCTTCCCGCAGCATAAAGACGAACGCCGGATACTGCAATCGAAAGCTGGAAAGTGTCCGCTCCACGACGATCTCGTGATTCTGTACGATCAGGAGAACGGGTAAGTGCCTTGGAGCTTTACGGATTTATTCTTTTACTTTCTGACATGAACACGAAATAGTAATTTTAACGATTTCCTTGGACTGCCTGCGAGGTTTGAGTCCTTAAGAATGCAATAATAGAGAGAAAATAATCCGTGAAGGCCCCCACCTTATGTAAGCGCAAATGAAAAACGATGGTCACCACAACCTCTGAAACCACCTTTCCACAAGACATCTACCATCAATGGTATAAAATTCCTTTTCTTTTAAATTTCTTTCAGATAAACTAAACTTAGTTAGTTTAAGGTCCTTCTGAGCGAAAAGTGTTTGAATGAAGAAAACATTCGCATCAAATCATGGATGTTGTAAAACACAGCGCTTTGTTGCTGCTAGGGAAGTGTTGGGCTACAAAGTTTCTAAATGATCCGAAAGTTATCCGGAAACAATTATTATTATGACATAAACGATTGATTAGATGCGTTGTTTGATTCAAAAGACTAGCGTTTAGTATGTAGACGACTTCGAGCAAAGGACAAGTGTTGGCATTAAATCGGTGTATACGACTTATTCTAGTAATTTCCACGCTTTGCGTATGTTATCGCTCGTGCTAAAAGGGTATGTTAAGTTTGTGCGGTTATATGCAGCATATGGAAGAACCTGCGCCAGCTGATCCAGCTTTTACTATACCGATCGATTCAGAATCTAAGCTTGTCGTCTGTCCGTCTGTCTGTCTTGTTGTCCTGTGTTCAACCTACAGGCCCTTAATTTTTCAGTACTCTGGTGCGCTGACGTGTTTTGGCTCAAGGACGATTGCTATTGAAAGCGGCTCGGAACAGGCGCAACTCTTCCCGTATAAAGCCTTTTTTTGAAAAGTTGTTATATGAATAATACTAGGATGGTCTAGACTGTTTACTGGCGGACCGTGGCTCACCATGGTACGCTGAGCTGGTTTAGCTCAAAGACGAGTGCTATTGAAAGTGACTCGGAGTGGAACAGTCCTTTCCCGTATAAAGGCTCATTTTGAAAAGTTGTTATGTGAATAATACTAGGATGGTCTGGGGTATTTAATGGAGGGCCGTCGCCCACCATTGTGTTTTTTAATTGTGTTTGCTATATATAATCAAAATAATTGTAAAAATAAATCTTATCATCTTTTTGTTTTCTTCACACCACAGGCCAAGTTTACTGCAATGAATTGGTTTCGTTTGTTTCTGGCGAAGAGGAGAAAGGAGAACAACATGACAACAACTTGTATAACATATGCAAAATGGTGCATACATATGCAAATGAACTGAAGAAGTGAAGTGACATTCTTTTCTAGCAAAACAATATATTTCTGGAATTTGTTCTACAGATTTTTCAAATGAAAGCAAGAAATTTTTCTAGAGCATGAGAAATTTATTTATTATTTTTCCTCCTTGCTGTTCAGCTTTCACGAAAGGTTTGATTATTACCAACGAAAGAATACAAAGATGAGTTGCTTCTTTCTTTTTTTGTTTTTGTTGTTATTTCTTGTTAGAAATTTGTTATGCAAAATTTATGTAGATGATGCTCTTGACCCATGACTGATGACAAGACTTTGCGGAAAATGTATGATATATGAAAATATATATAAAGGAAAATAGACTGAGAATGACTTGCTTTGAGTTGAGTCGATGTGCTACTGAAAATGGCAAAATTTATTTATTAATTTTTCTTAATCCTTAGTTTCAAGGATTTCTCGGCATGATTTGTGATATTTTTCTGTAAAAACCTTTTAATGCAATTATGAGATTTCTTTAGTTTTGAAAAGAATTTTTATTTTTATTTTCCTTTTTTTCTTTTTTTTTGCTTAGTAATTTTTAGTTTTTTAACCATCGAGACAGCACTTGGGTGGTAATTGGAATATAAAGAACTCGAGCATTATTATTTTTCTTTTAAGAAAACAAACTGAAATCCTTTTATTTGGCGTTGATTTCGATTTAGGTGTTTTTCCTGGTGCTCTCACTGACCTTATTTATTTAATTTAATTGTTCAAAATCTGAAAGAGTCATCGATATGTGTTTGAAAAAGTAAAGTATTTTCTTACACTTGATAATTGTTTTAAAAAAAAAAAAAAAAGGATTAAATTTCTTGCTGCAAACCGGTTGAAGATCTTCGAAGAGAAAGCCACGATGTTGGCATTCCTTGTGGACAGTTCCCTCTCACTATGAAAATCACTTCAAAGAAAATATGGAAATCTTTCGACACAAAGTAGGTCTTTCGAAGAAACGAGATCGTCATCAGACCCTAAAAACAACAGCTTATCCAACCTTGTTGATGATGAAGTTAGCGAATAGTTTACAAGATTTCAAATCGGCTCCTTGCTATTCGTAGAATTCCCCGAAATGTATGAAACTCGTTTCAAGGAAAATATTGAAATCTTCGCTTACATTGCGTGGAGTACCAGAGGTGTTTTATGATACCCCCTAGCCTAGATAGAGTTCGACACAAAGTAGGTGTTTTGAAGAAATGAGATCGTCATCAGATCTGAAAATCAGCAGCTTATGCAATCTTGCCGATGATGAAGCTAGCGAACAGTAGCGAATATCACTTCGAAGAAAATATAGAAATCTTCGTCCACATTGCATAAAAATAACAGAAGTGTTTTACGTTATCTAGCCTTAGATAGGGTTTGACAGATCCTAAAAGCAACAGCATATGCTATCATGCGACAATCTTGTTGATGATGAAGTTAGCGAATAGTTTGCAAGATTTCAAAGAGAAATCGGTTTCTCGATATTCGTAGAATTCGCCGAAATGTACGAAAATCACTTCAAAGCAATTAGGAAACCTTCGACAACATTGCGTGACGTAGCAGAGGTGTTTTACGTTATCTGGCCTTAGATAGAGTTCGACCCGAAGTATCGAACCATTTCGAAGAAACGAGATCATTATCTGGCCCTAAAAACATCAGCTCATGCAATCTTGTCGATAATGAAGTTAGCGAATAGTTCGCAAAATTTCAAAGAGAGATCGGCTCCTTGATATTCGTAGAGTTCGCCAAAATGTATGAAAATCATTTCAAAAGAATTATGGAAGTCTTAGCCCACCTTGCATGCAGTAGCAGAGGTGTTTGATGATACCTCCTATCCTTAGATAGGATTTTACAGATCTTAAAAGCAACAGCATATGCTATCATGTGACAATCTTGTCGATGATGAAGTTAGCGAATAGTTTGCAAAATTTTAAAGAGAGATCGGCTCCTTGATATTCGTAGAATTCGCCGAAATGTACGAAAATAACTTCAAAGCAATTAGGAAACCTTCGCCCACACTTCGAAATAGCAAAAGTGTTTTACGTTATCTGGCCTTAGATCGAGTTCGACACAAGGTAGGTCTTTCGAAGAAACGAAATCGTCATTAGATCTGAAAACCAACAGCGTGCGCTACCATGTGACAATCTTGCTGATGGAAGAGTTAGCGAATAGCTTGCAAGATTTCAAGGAGAGATCGGCTCCTTGATATTCGTAGAGTTCACCAAAATGTGCAGCTAATAGTACTATATAGATATAGAAATGATAAGATCTTTGGCAAGAAATTCAATTTTGCTAAATTTGGACTACGTCAGCTTAGGTTTCCCTAAAAAGGCTCCCATAAAGGATATAAGAAACAACATGATAGAAGAAACATAGAAGAAACAAAGTAGATTTTCTGGAAAAATTGTATTTCGGAAAAATAGAGTGGTGATCGGCTTTACCCAACTACGCGGTCTTTTTTTTTTTTGCTTATATAAAGAAATAAATAAGGATTTAACGGAACTAAAACATTTTGGGTCTTAGCTTGTGAGCTTGGATCCTTCAGTGTACGTCATTAAAGGCTGTAGAGATGCACGAAAGCGGGATTTTGAAGTGAATTTCATTTGAGAAAATATGTATAATATGGGATTCTTCGCCGGTGTTTAGGATCAATTGGATAGAGAAGAATGGTAAGCTTACACTGACACAGTGTCAATGTTCACATAAAGAAGACTAGATAATGGTGACAATCCGCCTGACAGTAGGTTGCGCATTTGTAGCACATAATACCTTGAAAGCCGAGGAGAGTAAGTGAAACCGCCGGGAATTTATTAATATTTATGAAATTAATGTTTGAGAAAACTCTGTCAGAAAACCCAAGCCGAGATTATAAGAAGGTCGGAGGCTGTCAATTATTTCCAAAGAAAATAGGTAATCCTAAGAACTCAACCTGCATAGAAATTTTATACAAAAAGACTTTCGATGGATCCGTTAATAAACTTATCGCCAACTCAAACAAACCCGTCGGCGAGGGGATAGATACTCAAGAATGGCTTCAGGATGACTGTGGATTTTTTAATTTTTTTTGATTTTCTAAACCATAGCACGTAACAGTAATGAATTCCCTTGAGTAGGAAAGTATGAGCAAAACAAAAGCACTTTTTTGTTTGATTCCCAAAGATATTATGGAAGAAACGAGTTTTATTTCATATTTTATTGTTATTTCTACATATATATATATATAAAATGAAATATGCAAGTTATCAACAATCAAAGAACAATTGATGGAAACACGATGCATGTCTATGCATATTAATTAAAAAAAAAAAAAACAAAATTAAAATTGATTTTGATTTTGACATAACTTTAGAGAAAAGAAATATCGAACAATGCAGTGTAATGCAAGCGTTCACTCCATATATATAAAAAAAGAGTATCCGTTATGCGTATTGAAAATGTATTTAAATGCGAAAATAGAAATTCAACCCCATTTCACAATGGGCATGGCAATTTTAATGAAATCACTTTGAAGGAAAATTGACAAAATTTTTCTTCCCTTAGTCGATTATTATTGCATTCGTAAGAACTTTGTCCACAACATTTGCTTATAAAGTCTCACATAGAAACTAACACATATCTACATATTTAATTGTTTATGGTCTTAAGACTTCAATGTTGTTCTTCAGAATATTGTAACGGACAAAATATCACTTATGTGATTAGGGTGAAGGGACAGGCCCAAGAAGATATGGAAAGATGGACACACGCACAGGTAAAGGAAGGGAAAAATGCCTTCCTTCCCGATGTTTACTTCTGGTGGAGGCGGTAAGCGTAAGCAGTAAGGCATCCTTTGCTAGCTGAAGAAAACAGGCCCGTTCACGAAAAAGGATAAAAGCCCGTATAGACCGGCAGATAGAACAAAGTGTAGACAGATGGACAGAGGTTTGAAATCTTTACCGATTAACAATTTTGTTTTTGTATGTTTGTGTGTACGTTTATAGAAGAACAATATTGTTTTCAAGTTTTGGACTGGACTGCTGGCTATGCTATGGATGTATATGTCAAAGGTACTTGACCGTTGTCAAACAAATCCCATCGTTTGATAAGGCAAAGGCTTTGTCAGTTATCAGTCAGTTATTTTGGCGGTGAAAAATTTTGTTAAAAAAAAAAAGTGTTTTTTTTTTCTATTAATTACCTTAAAAACCTTTTTCAAATCTTAAGATAAAGCGCAAAACAATCTTTTATTTATTTATTCATATAGCCCATAAGTAAATATCAAAAATAAAAAGGATGACAAAAGGAAATATTTGTTTGCTACTGTTTTGTGCCAAGAATTCTAATGCTCTTTATGTACATAGTTTTCTCTCCACAGCGATTTGATGAGCAAATAATGTGCTTTTGGCATAACGCCATCTCTTTAGCACACCAGAATAATCTGAATATAGAGAAAAATGAAATGCATACCGAGTATGCATACATACATACATACATACATACATACATATATATATATATATGTA
>KK502688.1:334066-350391 GCA_000688735.1 Glossina austeni
AAAAAAAAAAAAAAACTAAACCTTTTAGAAAGACGCCCTTCTTGCCCGAGCACCCGACATAAAAACAAATCGTCAACATTTTTGTAACCGCGGAAGTAAGCAAAAGGAAAAAAAATTAAAGATTAATTTCATCTCACTTATAATGCTTATTAAAACAAAAAAAAACACAAAAAAAAATGTCTCGTGTTGTTCAAGGTATTCTTTTGCTTAGTTGAAAAAAATGCATATCTTAAGCATCCCTTTGTAAGTAACACTAAGAAGGGAGATAAAAAAATTTACCTAAAATTTACGTATAAAGCAAAAATGTTGTCTACCGATTGAACAGAGAGAGCAACGCGTGTCTTTTATTTTGAATGAAAAAAAGTTAAAGACCTTTAGCATGTGCGTTGTTGGGATGAGAAACTTAAAAAACTCCCTAATAAAACATTGATCCCTAACGGAGCATCATTTTTTTGAATTGTTGTTTTTATTTTTATTCAAAACTATTTATCATACGAGCAACGTGTGCCGCCTTGTTTTTTAAGATCATCTTTAATTTTGCTTCGACCTCTCTCTCTCTCTCTCTCTCTCTCTCTCTGTCCCTGTCTTTTACTTTCAGATGTCGCTTGAAGATCTTTTTCTTATGCGAACGAGTCAAGGCACGCGTTTGGCAACTGTATATATATATATATATTATATGTATAAATATATATATGTATATATATATGTATATATAGTATAGATAGATTTTTTAATATCTTTTTTCAGGCTTGTCATCGAAAAACGAAGGTATACCCGTTTCTTCACATAGCTTGCGGGTTAAGGGTGAAAAGGTTGATTGCGAAAGTTCTTTGCAAAAGACGGGGCGTGGTTCCCACACAATCGCTAAAAACCAAAAAATTATTATTATTAATTATTATTAAAAATTATTATTAAAAAAAATATTAAACGAAAAACAATAAACTGAAAGGCGAGTTGTTGGAGCAAACAACCATGCAAGTCCCGCCAATTTTTGTTGAAGTCAGATAAGAAAATTACATGAGAACTTTTGGCATTGACTGGCGGTGCTGAGTGCCCAAGTTTCGTTTCGAGATGAGAGTAATTTTTTCATTTATTTTTTTCTACATAAATGGTAATAAATATTGACGGTTACGAAGCGATACGTTAATAGAGCCGTAATAAGGAAAGAGCAGACCTCGAATACACACATCTTTGGTATATATTTTCAGAAGTGTTCATTACCAGCACATTTACTTTTCAAATTGTTGGCATAACTTTCACTCGAACTGACTGACTCCATGTAAGTCATCGATCGATGTGCATATAAAGACAAAATTCAAGTGTCATTTTGTCTTTTAATTGCCGTCACACGTCATTTAAATGTTTTAGTGTGAAATCGATGGAGGGGAGTGAAGAAGGAGGTGGATTAATGCGTTACATACATCATTTGACATTGAAGTGCATTTCAGTTTTTTTCGACGATTTTCCTTTTGGTTTATTAAACTTATTTCGAGTATTTGAGAGTATTGTGGTTTCTATGTGCGGCTGATGGTTTATTCCCTCCCCTTGCTTTAGTTTATTTAAAAGTTCATTGTTTTTTCTTTTTTTTTAATCATATGTCAGTTGATCTATAAGATGCAGTTGTCGGCTAAAAACTTTACGTAAAAATTTATTTTAATTTCGAATAAAAATTTAGGGAGAAAGATATGTTTATATATAAATAGCGTGTTGCTTAAATTAAAGGAGCTTTATATTTAGAATACGATATAGAAATAGAAATAAACTAAGGTTGCCTTAGAGTAAGCCTAGTCCTTCCATCATATGGGATATATATGCAGGAAAGCTACCCAGCTCTGCTTTATCTATGGACTGACTGCAGACTATATACGCCTTTATTTTAATGCAATATCTAGCCGTGAAATTTTAAGAGTACCTTGAAGCGTTCTTTGCTCTATTTTTATTCTGAGACTCTGCGTGCAATAACTGGTCTTGCAATTTCAATACTTTTGGACGGGTAAAAAAAGGCGGCATGTGATTGATAACCTGGGTCGAGTAAATGAAAGCTATCCGAAAACTTTCAGATGTAAACAGGAAGATGACAGCACTTGTCCGCAAACGTTGGGCACCACATTTGTGCACACATCGATAAATGCCAAAATTTCACCCCTTTTGGGCTCGCAGTAATTATTTGATAATATTTTATATGAGTCGGCGTATTTTTGAGAAAATGAAAGATAGGAAGCATCTCGCGCCATCATTAAGTACTTGCCGTGTGCTTATGCCAATGGAAACTAAGATTTGAATATTACGTCTCAAGTGAATGGAACTCGCATTCTTATGATAAGACTAAAAAGAAATTATGCTTTCATGGTTAGCCTTCTGGTGCGCCTTCGCTGGTATTCAATCAATAACCGAAGTAACTTTTGACAGTGAACTCATCTCATAAATCAAATCCTTACCCATGCTTTCTCAACATATCATTATTATATCGATGTTTAACATCTGCACCTGACGTGAGGCCTTAATCATCCGAGTTCCGTAAAACCATTGGAAACTAATATCTCTGAGTTGAGCACACCTCAGCCTTGCAAGACAATCCTGCAGGAGAGAGGGCCTGTTCCAAGCACTGGGTACCAGAATGAAAGTTCTGGTATGATCCAAGCATTCCCTTCTGGACAGGGCGAAGCCTTTCAAGCACCTCTTATTATTTATTGCCCTGGCATTTGGGGATAACCGCAGCCATCAACAGAATTCCGTGAAGGAGCGCACCCAAGCGATTAGACTTCACACATTGGTTAATATACAACATGATTGGACATACCAGCTTCCATCGAAGTTTCTATGTGGTAGGTGACGCGTCTCCCGACGGATCTTGACAAGCACCAATCTGCAGTTGAACCAATGTTGACAGCTCTACCCGCCTAATCAGGATACTCGTGACTTTGTCAGTGGACAACCTCACCAACGTCGATTCCTTAGTTCATAACACCGGCATGCGCGGGTCTTCGTGATTGTAATTTCATACTTGCATTTTAGGTTTTTCCACATTTCCGGGGAACCCATCCCTACTACTCTGCCTCTTGAATTTATTGTACAAGGAGAGGCAATCAACCCAGCAACGCCAGGCACCCGCCACACTACACTATCGTTACCCTACGACAATATCGTGTAGCCATCGAAGACTCTTCAACAAAAAGAACTCGGCCGCCAGGGGCTTTCTCCGCATATATAGCGTAAGTAAATGGAGCGGCATTCTGCCTGACTGTAAACCTACTGAACCCGATTGGTATTAGAACAATAAGAAGGTCAAACCGCAGAAAAGATTCGATGTCTAAGTTTACTTCTCCTTCTTAATAAGAAATTTGATTGAAAAACTTCTTTTTCTGGGTCACCTCTGGCAAAATAAGGCGATCTTTTAATGTAAAAATTTGATAAAAATGTTGATTGAAAAATTTCATTGTTCTTGAGGATCTCGGATTAAATAAAGCTAACCTTTTAAATTAAATAAAAATTTCACCCTAATCATTGGGAAATTTTTAAAACTAATTATATACACAATGCAAAGCCCATTAGAACACGTAATCAAAGGCCTTGATATAGTCGAGAGAGCGAAGAAAAATCCTTTGCTAACTCATCGTCATCGTGGTTGACGTGGTGAACAACACACTCGGGCACCCGTGCACCTAGAAGCAGAGTAGAATGGTTTTTCTATTCTATCGCATTTTCTCAGGTTTCTCTAACAAATTTTTGCGTAATTGTTTTTCGGTTTTCTGGAAAATTATTAGAAACGTTTATATATATGAATTTTTTTTTTTTGCGCGTAAAGGATACATTTAATGGTTTCAGATACATTGCGTACTTGCTTGCTTGTATACATCATGCATGCACAAAAATGGCCAGCTGTTGTTTTTTTTTGATGGAAACAAACGTTAATGTTACGTGTTGGTCAGTGTCCAGTTAAAGCGTTACTGTTAATAGACAAAAGCCGTAGGGGTTGAATTGANATATATATATGCATTAGAACGATCCCTTAGTCTTTTGTTTGCTTTCTCTATTAAAATATAAATTTTTTTCTTATTTAAAATTCGTAATTTTTCCTATAAAAAATTGTCTCCTTTTTTTTTTTTGGTCACATTTCTTGTTTAAAATAATGTTTTTAAGGATAAATTTTTAACCTTTTTGCGAAATTTTAAGATGTTGTGTCAATAAGATAACAGTTTCGAATCTTTTTTTCTTAAAAAATCATAAATTTTTTACATGCGTTTGGCACACTTTCTCCTCAGCATTTTATACACGCACGCCTAACATATGGAGACGACGGTTAACGTGAGTTAAAAAAGTGTATTTACGTATATTTGATTAAACGAGGGGGAAGTTTTCTTTCTTATATACACATAAGTGTATTCAATACCTTAAGCGGATTGTTTTTTTTTTTTTTATAGATTTTTTCTTTTTTTTTTTTTATTATTATTGTTTGTTCCTTTCAGTAGGGGTTAAATGCATTGGCAAGGATGGCTACGATCCTTTTCGTTTTTTTTTCTTTTTTTTTTTCCTTTAGATTTTTGCATATGTTGCATGTAAATTGATATGATTGCTCGAATTCTCGATTACATGTGTGCGAGGATAAATTTTAGTTTCGATAAACCGCCATTTTATCTTTTTCTCTAGTATGATGGCTGACAATGGCTTAACACGTGTATGCTTTCATTTTTTTTTTTTTTTCGCTCAAACATTGTGTGGTATTTGCTTTTTTATGCATATGCATGTGCGGTGGATAGGGCACGAGTTAAAGCCCATTTGCGAAGGGTGTATGTTAATGACTTACGGCAGAAAGTGTTGCTAATGTTTATGGATTTTCCAAGTAAAAGGATGAAGAAAGAGGGTTGAATGAATAGGACATAGGACAAGCCAGAGGGTTGATAGCTAGCTAGCTAGCCGGCTAGGTTAGCGGTCTATGCCAAATTGTTCATTTTGACTCCTATACTGTGTTCTTGTGTACACTAAAGTCATTGCTTCATAATTATATTACAGAATGTCCGAATATTTACTTAGGATATTCGATTCAATCAATCTGCCTGATTGATCTCTTACCGATTTTTTAGTAATTAAGACAAATATATGCTTCCTTAGTATTTTCATAGTGGCATGTTTTTTTCTTTTTTTTTTTTTGTGATTTCTTACACGTGTGTTGATCTAATAGTAAGATAAGGAAAAGTATTTCGGCAATTCTAATGCTTCTTCTTTCTTTTTGTGAGTGCGTCATGAATGCGTGAATGTAAAGAATATGAGACGAGGGAAATAAAGTCGTTAGTATTTTAATTTTTTTTACTAATTTGTTACACCAGACAATAGGCCAGACTAAGAGAAGACAATCAGCTTTTCATCTAGGCAGGAGGTAGCCCATTGACCAGAAGAGTACTTTGTTTTTTTTTGCAAATTGAGGCAACAACAAACTTCAAGTGTCATTGCTTTGCATGTTTCCAATGTTAACGGTCTTGTTTTACTGCCTTGCCTTAGTCATTAACTCCATTTCTTGCCTTAATTCGTGAAAAAAGAAATATAAAATTCTAAAAAGAAGAAGAAGAAGAGCAGGGAGAAGAAGAAGAAGAANGAAAAAAGGGGGTAAAAAGAAACTACTGACCAGTTGTTGGGAACAAAAAAAGAAAAACGTTACAAATAGTTTCCTTTTTAGTATTATTGTTTTATGAAGATTCTCTTAGATCAGATCTATTATTCCATATAAATGATTTTTCATTTTACTCCACCCGTTATTGATTTTTAGTTTTTATAAGGAAAACATTAAACGAAAACGAAAACGAAAAATAAATTACATAAAATGAAAGAAAGAAAGGGGTTGTGTGTTGTTCTAAATATTTTACGCTTTACATTTAAACGAACTAATGCCATAAATTTTACTGATACGAAAAGTTCGATGAAAGGACATTTTTCGCTTTTAAAAATATTTCGTTAGATTTTTATTCAATTTTTATCGTTTCTTGGTTTCTTCGTTTAAAGCAGCTGCTGCTCACTGCCACTGTGATTTCAAGCATGGCATTCTTCGCTCATATTGCGTCACCGTGATAACCTTTGGCCTTTCTTTATTCCCTGGCAATAACATAAAAGCCCTTTCAGTTTTCATAACAGGCCCGGTGTCAGTTGTTTTGAGGTTTTTTTCTTTTTTTTTTTTCTTTCTCTCTTAAGTGACGTAATAAGAATTTCAATGATACGAGTTTTGGCCATCAATATCTCAGGGACTCATACAAAGCTAAGCAATTGTAAGAGATAAGAGATTTTCATTTTTAGTAATTAGAAAATTTTAATTTAATTATAAGTTTGAAATTTCGAAATGGAGGGAGGAAAAGGCGGCTTAACGTGCATTTGGCTTTCGAACAACATAGACTTTTTTAGCACTAAGAAGTTAGCCAGGGTTTATTTCATTCTTCTTCTTCTTGCTCCGTTTTCTAGGTAAAAAGAATTTCACATCAAGGTTTTTACATCGAAAAGGAGAAATTTTCTTTTGATTCGAAAGCGATTCGAATCTTGTCGGAAGATGAATTTTGTATGTCAGACAGGAGCGACTCTAGCTGTTAGCAATTTTCGTATGTCATCCTTCCCTGTAAAAATTTCGAATTCTCTGAAAAAGCTAAAAGGCTAAATGTTCTTCGGAGATACAGCTTAGCTGACAAAGGGCTATATGTCCTTCTAAGACTCCATCGATAAACTGATTCATAGACTTTTTAGGCGTGCAATAAAGTTTTGTAGAATTTAAAAGCTTATTAACGAAAATACTATAATATGTACCAATTTAATGGAATTAATTAAATTAATTAAATTTTAATTAATTAATTTAAAAAATTATTCAAATCTTTCTTTAAACTAATTATTTTAAATAATTTTCTTTAAATATAATTAATAAAAATTTAATAAATTAATTTAAATTTAGTTTAAAGAAAAATTTAATTAATAATTTAATAATTACGATTTTATTAATTTATTGAAATTTAGTTGAAAGAAAAATGTGTTGTAATTTAATTAATTAAATTTAATTTAAAGAAAATTATATTTAGTTTAAAGAAAGAAAGAAAAATATGTCCATTTGTTTTTCTCTTTTTGATGGTCAATGAATGCCGCATCGCGAAAAAATTGTCTTTGGTGACAATGCGGCAAGGGAGCCGTTTTGGACGCTGCGCAGACAGGCCCGGAATTACTGGTTGAAGTCAACAGGAAAGTCTTCCCAATACATTTTGCAGATTTTATGCTTTAATGCTTTCCTCACTGGCGTCAGTTCACCCTGGGACAACACCCTTTAGTTAGCGTTTTGTAGCATGTGTGAGCAATAAATTTCATATTTTTGGTTTTGAGGCCACAAATATTCGGATTTATCAACACTATTGGCGATTGCTTGCGATTCGGTTAATAGATTAATCCCGTTTACCTCATAAATTGCAAATCAGTTGAAACTTTCTTTGGGATAAAGAGAAAAAACCAAAGCTCCCAAAATTACATTTACTCTGATGCAAGGCCAAGAGAAAGTTGTTTGCATGACGTTCATTCACACTCATATACAACATTAGCCAGTACGCTGCAAGCATGTGCACCCTACAAAATTTAATAAAGAACATAAACCAATCGTTTGGTAAGGTTTGCAGAGCTGTCCAGCTAAAATCCTTTGGCTTTCGTAAACAACATTTTTGTCTGATTTATTCGGGGGACGTGTGCCCTTTGCTTTCCGGATTTTTAGATAAGCAAGTAACACGAATCAATTGAAATTTTTTAGCTCGGAAACTATTTTGACGGAAGTTTTGAGTTATGTCGTCGAGTAGGTTTATGGTATGTATGGATTTATCATGGGTTGGAACGCCTCTCACCAATTGTAAGCGGGTGTGCGAAAGTTTGCTAAACTGAAAAGCAATCTATACTTAACCCTTAATTCACATTTGCAGCCTCTTAATAATTATTTCTTAATCCTATCTTCACTTACGTAGCATAACCAGCGTTTGCCTGTGAACTTTAAGGAAATTTTCCTTACGCTGTTCAACTCTAAAAATTTATCATTTTCTTTTTGATATAAAAGCAGCAACACCCTCCTTCCCACCTTCATATTTGCCCACATACGGAGACGATAATGATTCAAGAGTTAGATGACACCATACATTAGAGAACAGCATGTGTGTAGACATATACATGTGTTTGGATTTGAAAGGCTACAATTTCATAAAAGGAAAGCACCACCGTACACCGCATACGCATAAACCCGTTAAAATTCACCCCTTCAAGCACCCGCAATATGTACAGGAAAAAAAAGATTGAAAATAACCCAAAATTGCAAAAGTTTTCAATGCCCATTAAACCAAACAACAACAACAACAACAACAACAACCACAAAAGCAATAAACATCATCTGCTAAAAGGTATTGTAGGCAGACAACCCCTTTCGTTAAAGCCCTTTAGTTTGGTTATATAGACAAACCCACACCCCTTTCAATTCATAATAAAACTCCCTTAACTTGCACATACACTTACATGCACGACGGTGTAGGGTTATGTCAGAAGCACGTTTGCACGTTACGAAGCAAAAATGAAAATTGCGTTAAAAATTGAAGAATTTCTCCCAAAAAAAAAAAAAAAAAAATTAAATTCGAAAATTAGTGCAAGTTTGCAAAAAGGAAAAAAAAAGTAGAGAAAATCCTTTTTTTTGCTTTTGGCACATGTTAAAAGTGCGTTTGCGCCTGCTCGTTTATCCTGAAATCCTTTGATTTGGCACAACCCTATAATCAGCATCAGTCAGTCACCGAAATCAAAGCAACAATTAACTACGCACGAGTTGCGAATTTTGTTTTTAGTTTCGATTTTCAATTTTTGTTTTTTTTTTGTTTGTGATTTTATATCCTTTGTTATCCTGTCATTGCTATAATTTTCAAGGTTTTGTTGTATCAATTTTTTACAAAAAATTTTTTACTTATTTTTTTTCTTTTTAATCAAAATGTTTTCCCCTAATTTCGTATTTTTTTTTTTTTTTTTTTGTTTCGTGTCACTTGAGTATTTGTCTTCTCGAAAATCTATCAAAATTTTTTATTCTCTCGAAAATGACGATTTTTCGTTTATGTGGCCTACCCTAACGGGGTAATAATGGGTGGCGTATGTTTGTATTGTTGTAGTTGTTGTGTTCATCATAAACTTTACTACTTACTCATCATTATATATTTTCATCTTCATTATTATTATGATTGTTGTTTTTATTATATTACGCTGTTAAAGTCCATTGTTTGAAGAATCTTGTAAACAATTTCGTTTGATTTGTTTCGTATCGTATCTGAGTGCAATGAAAATAGTGCAGTAAATAAAGCCAGTATTGATATAACAACGTAGGGTATAAATATATAAAAGTGGGCTAAAGAATTATTTTGTCATTGTACAAAAAAAGTAAAATGATGCTGATATCCTTTTTTCTTAATTCTAAAAAACCTCGTGCTTTGTGCAACCACTGGTATGTATGAAAAGAGATGAGCTTAACAAGCCATCCTGCTGTTCAAGATGAAAACAGAAAACTCTTGGACAAGAGAGAGAGAGAGAGAGAGAGAAGAGCCATATTTTAATTAAGTAAGATTTGTGAATGTATATGATAATTTCGGACAAAAGAGAAATGAATGCAAACCATGTTGCCAATAAAATATAGTTGAAAATAAGTTGTCCAGAATGTCTTAGGAGCTTAGATGGGGTCTAAGATAGATTTTTTAAGCTAACACACAAAAGATTTTCCCAACAGAGATGTAAGCGCTATTTAGATCTACGCTTTGGTAAAATTCCATCAAATAAAAGATGCAAGAAACGGATACTAAAACTATTTTGTTAATCCTTTAAGAATTTTTCTCTGCAAAAGCTTGTCACAATAAACTCTCTTTGTCTTGGAATTTTTTAAAAATTTAATCTCGAAAACTTTTTTCGGCAAATTCTCCGCACATAGTATTCATTCACTTAAAAAGTAATTAGGTGTAAAATGCTGTCGCCAGCATATTGTAATTATTCTCTCAAAAATGAATTTTACAAAAGAAAGCAATTAAATTATCGACCATTCCTCTTTTTTCATTTTTATCGTAGAAAATCACAGCACCATCCGTTCACCCACTTGTCACGCAAAAAAAAAAAAAAAAAAAAAAATTTTAACAAAATTTCAAAAACGATAAAAGGACTACACAATGAAATTTTAGGCTCTAAAGAAAGAAAGAAAAAAAAACAAACGTTTTCCCAAACCTTGCTTATCCAAGTTAGTGGAAGAGAAGAAATTTGAAAGATTAAAATGAAGGAAAGGTAAGCAATTAATCATTTTTTACGCGGGTGTGGTAAACAACTGTTTGTTACGCTTCTTCTACGAAAAAGTTAAAGTAAAAGTAAAGTAATTAAATTTTCACTGAAAACTTTCTATGCGATAATAACAAAGTTATCGAGAATCTTCCAACGCAAGCTGTAAATCGAAATGGGTTTCTACGTACAATAGATAGCACAGTAGTCTTTTTATATAGTTGAGTATATAAAAAGTACAATTTTTATCAACAAATTGGAAATAAAACGTTAAACTAAAGCTTTTTCGCGTCAATTTATATAGAAATCAAATAAAAGCGATTAACGGTCCCACAAGAAGCACTCAGGTGAATTGCTTAGTTATGGAAATATTTCTTTATTTTTGACTTTAAGAGCGTGTTGCACCTGAAAGACTGAAAGGACTGAAAGACTGAAACAACTGAAAGACTGAAAGGACTGAAAGACTGAAAGAACTGAAAGACTGAAAGGACTGAAAGACTTCAGTAAATGGCTTCGCTCTCTCAATAGTTAGATTCAATTGAACGTTTCCATGAATGGCGTGTATGTGTGAAGAATGTAAATACAATTTGCAGTTAGACATATGGGTCAGTTATATGGCGGGGGAAGAGGTAACTATGTTACTTAGGTGTGGTTGTGTAAACCCAACAACAGAAATTCTTGACCTAATCGCTTAGTTACGGAAGCTCTTATCATACTTGTGCGCGTGTTCTTGTATGACTGATATGTTAGACTCTTTCAACAGTGAGGATATATTGAAAACATTTGTCTGTGTTAGGGACCTTAGTAGCAGTGAATGCTTAGTAGATATGAATCCTTTCCTCAATGTCACGCTAAACAAAAAACTTTTTTCGTCTACTCTTCGGGATATCTTGTCGCCCTGCATTCATTTTCCGAAACGTTTCGTGAGAAGCTCACTTATTGCGTCTATTCTTCGGGATATCTTGTCATCCTGCATTCATTCTCCGAAATGTTTCGTCAGAAGCTCACCTTAACCTTATAGCGTTTTGTAACTGCCCTTTGTTTGACTTAAAATACAAAAAGCCGCTCCGCCACGCGGACTTTGTCTTGACTAAATCGAATTGAAAAACCTTTTTAGAGAAATGTGAAAACCTCTCTTCATTACTATATATATATATATATCAGGCACGAGAGCTGATACGAATGTCAGCTACGTTGCTGCCAACCCAAGAGTGGTTAAGCCTGAGTGATTTGAATGGATAAGTTTTGCTATTTATTATATTCGATGCTCAATATAAGATTCCGAGGCGATATTGTTGTCCACCCATCCATCCGCGAGCCTGCTTGTCTGCTGCTGTTTGAATATTTCATGCTTATGATTGCAAAATTTGGAACGGAAATCTAAGACTTGGTCCATGCAATTCTAAGTCATTGCCGTGAGTAAAATTGGAAAAAGTAATTGGTCCCGCAGTGACCACCACTTCAATAGACAGCAATCTATAGTTTGTATTTCGTAATTGTTACAACCAACATTTAAGATTTTGGGGAAAATATAAACATGAGTGGTCTACAAATGCCTTTGCAAAGTGCAACGAAGTGTAACTCACAGCTGTGTAGGCGGTATGTTCGATTAAAGCCCGGCGCTGGCTTAACCAGCAATATAAACCCCAATATAAAAGAGATCCTGATCGACGAACTGACATACATTTAATAAGATGTAGTTTGACTCCTATGTAATAAAGACTACCTCGAACTTGAATATAGTCCGAAACCGCAACACCAACATCAGTTTCATAATTTCCAAACTAAATCTTCTTCTTCTTCTTATAATATCTTATCTTAAAATTTCACGTATCCAAGGTAATGTGGTAAAATAGGCAAAGGAGTCTTATGGAGGTTAAATGATCGCACTTTACGTACCTCGCCATAACGTCTATCATTGTTAGTCTCTTGGGACGGTAAACCGAAGAAGCTACGTCTCTATGGGTAATTCCTCTATGGGTAATTCACTTAGGGATTGTTACGGATATACACTTAAGTTTCGGTCCTGTTATTCAGACGGTTCGATCCAGAAAGATTAGGGTGTGCAATCTTCTTCTGCTCTATACTTATCCTTTAAATTTTTTCCTTAATTCTTCAATATTAAATTTTAGCATGACGTTGCTAAGGGGAAAGTACTGTATACTCGATTATGTATGATTAAGTAATTATGATTGATTTTAGGACAAACATTCAAAAAAGCAGGTGCAGAGACATTCATTTCTTCCCTTTACATAAAATCGTATTTAAAAGGACCTCATTGCTTATTGCTTACTACTCATTGCAGTATTTAAAAAAAAAAAAAAAACAATATTTTACAACAAGAATTTAGGCTAGGAAAACGATCGTTTTGATTAAGTCAAAGAATCTGCCTAAAAATTCAGATGTTCGATCATCCGTCTACTACTCCAAGACTACGAACAAAACGACAAAAACGGTCTACATTAAAATATGTTCGCCCAATGATTAATAACACCGAAGTATGTAAGAAATGTCCAAAATTTATCTTTTGTCTATCAGTCATTTGTGTGAACACTTGCCGCTATTGCAAGCAAGTCAAGAAGTCTTTATAGGTCGTGTTGTTCTTATCGTATACAATAAAAAAATCCGACTATGATCGCATTGTTTACATAAGCGATTCCTGCTGCTTTCGTTTTCTTTTTCTCCCTTCTCCCCATTCGGTTCTCACTTGTTCTTAACATTTCCTTATCCTTTTTCTACATCTCATCACAATTGTTAAGAGTTTTAATTGAAGTTTTGTAGTTTCGACTGCTGCTTTTACTTTTTGTTCTTCACCTTCTTTTTTCTTTTACCTTTAAATTGATTAATTGCTTTCTATATAACAACAATAAATAACTCTTTTCGCCCGTGTAGTAAGTTTTTGTTTTGTTTTGTTTTGTTTTGTTTTTCTTTTCCCGAAAAGGTTAGTAAGTAGTAGTAGGTGTTGTGTCTTATTTGTCCTTGAAGTTTCTTTTCCATTTTAATTTATGTTTTGTTTATTGTTTTACTAAAATTAATTAACTCACAATATTGATTTATCGAAAATAATGACTGTTACTAAAAGGGTTACGTTGAGCGGATCTGTCTGTCTAAAAAGAGACCAAAAAAAAAAAGAACTAAAATCCATTAGAGATTTGATGGGACAACGTATCCCTTGTCCTTTGCGTAAGTCTTTGCCGGCTCCTAATTACGAGATAAGAAGTTTGTATGTGTATTCCCAGAGGAATTCAATCGAAGACAACGTCTTTTAATGCTGCCTGAAGCTTCCTTTCTGACGTTTAAAGCCATAAGATATTTTCTGTGGGCTAACAGAGATGAAGTCTTAACTGCTTTGTAAACATTCGCATAAATCAAAACCAAACGAAAGCAATTTCCAACCGCTTAGTAGTAGTAGCGGTTCCCCTTATGTTCTTGGAAGCGAGCAATATCTCTTTACCGACAAATAAATGCAGTCAGACTAGAAGTTGAGGAAAAGTCAACGAAAGTCAGTAAACGAAAACTTGAAAATATCAAAAATACGTTTGTGAATGGGTTTAAGCGCTTCGAGGAGGTCAGAGCGGAATATGTTCAGTAAAAAATATATTTATGTGAAAACTTCTTTTCATTACTTCGTTTTTTTGCTTACAACTCCAACAACTTTTTTACAATTCTCCAGCGAAATAATTCCCATTTCCTTAAATCATTTATAAGGGATTTTTTTTTTACTTTGGCGAAGTGATATGGAAATGAAAGATTATATGTAAAGAGGAATCCACTGAAATGGACTGTTCTTTGTTCAAGTTTATGCAAGACTCCTCAGATCTTGTTGGACAGTCGATTAGTATTGAAATAGAGAATGTCCGGGAAAAAATGAAAATTTAGTTTTCGACGATGGTTTCGAAAAGAGAGAATTTTAATGCACTCCCCCTCGACACATTGACTAAGTGCATTAAATTCCAATCACTGCAGAAAGTTTCTATAAAAAGCACAGAACATATATATAACCATGTACATATATTGTGAGGCTTTAGCTTTTCACTTCAATTTCTCTCGAATAACTAAACGGGGACGAGTGCACTTAGCCCATTTTTCGGACTAACGCATCTTTTTCACATAGAAAAATGCTCCTAAGGTAATATTAAAATATTTTTACAATAAATGAGGTTTGAAAGGAGTAACAACAATAGCTCACATGAAACTCATACGAACGGTGACATTAAGTGAGACAAGTGATAGTACCGAGAGTGAAGATGAACTAAATATTGCTTATGTTAACAATAAATAAGAATTTTGATCCGAAACTAAATTAAATATATTTAAATTTTTTTTTTTTTTTAATAAAATATATTTTTCTAAGAATCGTCTTAGAAATTTGAAGGGCGTCCTGGCGTCCGATAAGTCTTATAGTACGAAAAATACGACAATTCCACAAAGTTATTTTGGATCTATTCGCATGCGATTGTCTCTGGTTGTACATCCTTCTTCACCTTCTTCTACGGTTCCGTCAGCTTGTCTTTCCTTTTCCCCTCCTGTTCGCTCATCGTTGAAAATTGTCTGTCCACACATAAATACAAACGTATTCCTGATTATATTGTATTTTCCAAAGAATTATTACTATACTAACGTAGGTGTGCATCGTCTCGATTATGTCAACTAGCGAAAGATGGACGCTTCAATCTTTGCAACAATCACAAGCGCGCACCAGAGGCTCAGGGAAATATATGTTTACGCTCGATCAACTTAACAAATTGATTCGATCGATTCGAGCAATAATCACTTACGTTTACGTCCGTCTCTGCTAGTTGAGGCAGAAAATAAAACTTGGTCTGTCCATCCCCCCACCTCAATAACGGTCACTTTCCTACACACAAGCTTATAATTTTTAACGGACATTCATCTAAAATGTAAAGAAAACATATATTTAAGGCCTTTGAAGTCTTTAGTGGAAAAATGGGCGTGGTCCACCTACAAAAACACTACTTTATAGAAACCAAAGACTTAAAAGATCAGCTTGAAAACTCTTTCTATCGATTAACCGTGTCGTGCGTGGAACACTTTTGTAATCCCTATGTAATAGTTTGGAGAGTCCATGGTATCATAGTGGATACAAAATTTCTCACTTACTTCTCATGCAGTCTTTTTTCAATTTATGTTACCGTTGTACCATCCTTTACAACAATGCTAAGAGCTCGTAAGCAATTTGTACCCATTGTTGTGTTAAAAGCATGTTTTTCCTGTTTGTGGCTACTTCTCAGACAATTGACAAAAAAAAAAGTTTTTTAAGTCGTTTGCATAGATCGCCATATACTTTAGAAGCCTTTCTTTAAAATTAATTATAAACGTTTCGAACAATAACAATAACTACAACAACTTTTTTAAATGCTTTTTTTCTCTGTTCACCCACACTTTCCATCACATTTTCCCTTTGCCTTTCTGGTAAAGTTGTCCGTGCTTCCTTTTTTTTGCGTTTAATTTTCATCTCTTGTTTGACTTTGTTTTGCAAATATCCTGGCAATTATGCAAAAGTATTGTATCTCAATGATTTGTCAAATACTAACCGTTAAATCTAATGCCAACACTACATAGAATTATTTTCCATTACAATGAGTTATTATGCGCACTCACTTAAATTATGAGTACAAAAAGAAGCAGAGATTCCTTTAATTAACTAACAATGGCATAGTAAATAATGAATGAAAACCGAGTACGCGCTAGAGTTTGGCGGAAGGAAAAGAGAAGAAGCCCTTTACTCTTCGCAAAAGTTGGCGTAAATGATGACCGGATATTATGCTGTCATTTGCATAATAAACGTTTGTCTTTCTTACTTCTTACTTTCATAATTTTCTCATTTTTTGGTTTTCTTTTTTTTCTCTGGGATTTTTTAATTACTAAGAGTGAAAACATTTAGCTTTTTATCATCGTTTCTTTTATTCATTTTTTTTTGCTTCTTGTTTGGTTTCATTCTCTTCTAAGACATTTGGCGGTTTCCTGGGCTTTTCGCATGACTACGTCTTAAGCATTAGAACATAAATTTGAAAACTAAAAGAATA
>KK502689.1:0-34659 GCA_000688735.1 Glossina austeni
CTTGGATTATACAAATACGTGATGTTCACAGCCTAAAGCGATTAACTTACTGTTACGTTTAAAACAACTTTCTTTAATAACCAGGCTTAAAATACTACATGTGCAGCAACAACAATTTTTATGGCTGTTGTACACTAAATGTTCATTTCTTCGCAGAAAAATATTCATCAATACATAATTTGTACCTTTATTTTGTAGACTTGATCATTACATTAACTCTTCAAGCTAAAAGGTAAAGCGAGTTATACGAGCCCCCTTTACCAAGTTTTCTTCCCGACTATTAATGGTCGTAGCTCTAGTCCATGGCCAGTCGATAAAAATATAACACTTGCTGATTAGACGCCCAACCAGGAGGCAGCGAGTGTTTTCTATCTCCTTTTTTTTCACCTATAGAGCATATTTCCCGAACGACCAGTCACTTTAAAAAGAAGAAAAAATCTCCGCCTCGTGCTTTTTGGTACCCAAGCACTTGACAGGACTATAAAGTTTATCATTTTGCTGGAGAAGACTAAGCTTTTTAGACCATATCGACATAATGGCAATGATTGTAAACTCCTTTCTTCGTTTGTTTTCGTTTGCGCGCTCCTAACGTCTCAAAGTTGAGGATAAAAATGTAAGACTCAACGGTCATAAATCATGTTTGAAAATGAACGGAATTTACTAACCAACCTGCTCGCCGAATAAGCAAAAAACCAAAATTAAAATCATAACGAAAAATTTTTTATTCCTTCTCTTAAATTACTTTGATAATTAATTTATTGATTTAAAGCCATATTAGGGATTTAAGAGCATTTGCTGAAACTGGTTTGATTTTATTGTAAAACAAGAAATCCATAACTTATCGCAAAGTCAATCGTTAGAGGTTCGCTTGTAATTAGAAAATCAGTCACATAAAATTGTATTTTTACTACTTGTTATGATGCTGGAAATTAAAATTCTTATGTCCGTTTCGTAGTTACAGCAATTCTCAAACTTTATTATTATTAACGGATCGTAAAGTAATAAAAAGCAAGTATTCATGCTGGATAACGAAACAATCCGTAGTAAAAATATGAAAACAAGTTTAACTAAGCAAAACGTTGCTACTTAAGTCTCCTTGTATCGTTTACCTTGTAGTTAAACTATCTTTCATTGCTAAGCTTAACTAAGATCAAAGCCAATGATGCGAGTTTATGCAAATCCAAACCCATACACACACACACATATACACACATATGTATATATATATTGAACATTTGCATTTATTGAGAAGGACTCTAAATATGTTTTCCTACAATAAACTGATAAAAGATTAAAGATGTAAATTTTTGCAAAGAAGTGAAGAAAAAAATACCATTAAAACGAATCTTTAATACCCTTCTTCAATATTATTTTGACTTTGCTAAAAATAATTCTTATGCCTCTTGCTCTCAACGCACTTATGTATGTTGTATGCTTACACTCTTAAGCACAAAAGCAGACTGAGTGATGTAAAACGGTAAACGAAAGCTACAAATAATCACTACGTTCGCTATTAAGACGCAGTGCTTATGGGTGAATCACTTAAATATTACTTTGAGTGAATCACCAGCTAAGTGAGTAAGTCAAACTAGGAAAGACTGCAAGACTCGTTTAACAGCTTACTAGAAAAAAGATTTGAAAATACCCGACCGAATTTATATATGAAATCAATTACTTTATGCGTAAGCAAGCATAAGTTGTCTCTATTCATCAATTAATGGATTAGAACTGGTGTACTATTATCGAATCAAATCATTGGGTACTCTTTTCTAACAGAAGTGTACCAGAAGTACCATTCCGCACAATCATAGGGCATAGGTTAAGTTATTTAACTTTTCTATATAAACAAGACTTATAACATTTTACCTCTAAAACGTAGGAAACGTATGAAGTCCTTTTTAAAACCTCCTGAGAGCAAATAATTTTGTTCCTAAAAAGAACACTTATAACATTTTGCCTCTGAAACGCAGGAAAGGAAAAAAACTCTAAGACGTACGAGGCCCTTGGAAAAGGTTCTTTACAATATTAGCAGCTTAGTGTTAATCTTTTCTAAAAATGCGCTAAAAGACACTTAAGATACGCCTAAGAAATAATAATTTATTTGAGTTATTTTTAAGATCAAAAGTCTCTTTATAAAAAGGGGTTACAAAGAGGAATCCATTATAAAAATATGTTTAAATCCTTTATAGGAACAAGACTCCTGTTTCTAAAGCGTAGGAAAGCCCTTTTTCTCTTTTAACAAAGAAAGACTAAAAAAAGTCCTTTATAAACCTAAAGCAAATAATAATTTATTTGATTTATGAAGACTTGAAGAGACAAGGCTTATAACACTTTGGTTTTGAATCATACGAAACGGCTACTGCTGCGCTTTTTCCACAAAAACGAATCCATCGCAATCCTCCGGCAAAATATAATCTATTTGTAAAATCAAATCTTATGCTATTTTGCTTGTCAATCGCGTATCTCGTACCATCATAAAAATGCTTTGATAAAGGATTAGAAAAACGGATAGATTGCAACTCTGCACCAAATAATCATTTATTTAATTTTTTTATCAAAGAAAACTTACACCGTTTTGCTTTTTAATTATAGAAATCGCCCACTCTTACTCTATTTTAACAAGGACCGCATTATAAACGCATAGTAAGAAACAGTTTATTTAAAGTGTTGGAAAAAACAAGATTCGCAATATCTTGCTTCTATGAAGCGGTCTATTTGAAAACGTAGCAAGTAGTCGTAGAAAACCAACTAGCAATGCCTACCTAATGCGTATTCATCGCATATTATGAACTGTAGAAAAAAGTATCATCCGTTACACCTCTAATGCCCCTAATAATTTATTAAATGTTTATGCGAAATCCAAACTTACAATGTTTTGCTTTTATGCAAGCCTTCGTTGCTCAACGCATTCTTGCTCTCGATGTTGTTGTCGTTCTGAGGGAAGCAGTTTGATTGAGTTAATTGCATTTTATGCAATTGTTCCTCAATATCGCTCAGTTGCAAGTCGTCAGCCAGCCAATAAGAATTCGAATTGGTAGCATGCATCCAAACGGCATTACGATTGCGACACTTATTTAAACTGCAGAGATCGGTAGCAGGCAACAATGTTGTAAATACATTAGCATCTTCACGAAGCGCAGACAACTTAGGCTCATTAGAATAAACAATATTACAACATTGTTGCTGTTGCTGTAGCTGTTGCTGTTGCTGTTGCTGCTTATGCTGACGCTGCTGGGTTTGATCATGTTGTTGTTCTTGCTGTTGTTCTTGTTGTTCTTGTTGGTTTTTATTAGTTGTTGTAGTCGTCAATTCATTTGAAATCAGTACATTATCCTCAGCGTTGCTAGTATTTTCTGCATGAATGTTCTTACTACTGATTGCCATTGAAAGGCGCTGAAGAATCGATTTATGGAATGTTGGAGAGTTTGTACTGGCCTCAGATTGTGTTTCACTGGGGCACGATATGCCCGACGAAAGAAATGTGTCATCCAGTATTATACTTTGCACGCTATGCTTGTCATTCTGTTTGGCGCTGTCAGTTGCGGCGGCATGCGTTTGCAAACTTTGACGACTTGTTGAACAACTTCGATCGTAACTAATGAGACTGGACTGTTGTGAATGGTACGACTGATGCAGTGATGTGTGAGAAAGAGCTTGTGCCAGTGATGATGACGACGATGATGACGTTCGCGGTGGTAGTGCCAACGTATTTTCCTGACCTAAAGGCGTTACGCTGGTCTCGGCAGACGATGACGCAAACGTTAATATCGATGAGGATGGTAATGAGGATGCTTTTTGTTGTTGTTGTTGATGTTTTTGTTTGCTATGGTTTAACGCTAGTGACAGTGTCGTGATTGCATTCTTTGGTATATATATGTAAGATGATGAACGATGGTGACTAGATTTGTGACAATTTCTTTGTTTCATGTCGTTGTTGTTGTCGCCAGCTATATTCGTTGTCTGGCCAGACTTGACTTGTAGCAATATTTTCTTTTTAGAACAATTGGCTTTCAATTTTTTTGGTGTCAGTCGTGTTGTATTTGTCTTTAATTGTCGGGTCTGGGAAACTTGTGCAATTGAAGCTTGAACGGGAAAGCTTTCCTGTTGCAGAGCAGGAAAAACGCAAGGAGCGATGTAAGGGGAGTAAGAAGCAAAGAAAGCATTTTCCGTCGTCATGGTTTGCTGTAAACGTCGCCGGCTATGGCGCACGCTTGGCAAACTGTTGGGAAATAATTTTGCGTTTTTAGTCGTCAACGATTTTGTGTACTGAAGATCAAGATGATTACTGGCGGTTGATAGTGAGGCGATATCATCATTTATGAAATGATCCTCTACGCTCACAACGTCACAACGATCTAAGACATCATCTAATTGTTGAGTGCTTAAGTTTAAGTTGCTGAAAAGTTTCAAAACATTTTGAGCGGCACGTTTTCCCAAAGTAGTGGTGGACTTGTTTTCAATCGAAGAAGTTTTGTCACACTTGGTCATCATTGCCTTGATGGTACCACCATAAGATGAACAATAAATTACATTTCATACCTAATATGCTGTGATAATGATAATGATTTCTATACTATTTCTATATAACGCGGCAAAGCATGATCACCGCCGATCATTCGCCGCTTATACATGGTTTTGTTTTGTTTACTGGTTTCGTATAATTCTCTTATGTTTTTGTTTACAATCATGGCTTTTTTGCTTTAAATACGTATAAGCAACATATTGACTGCGATTAACTCTGACGATCATAATGGCTCTTACGACATTATTGTGCATATTACTGTAGGCTGTAATTACACTCCGTTCGTTCTACATACGTGATTTGCATTCGAGGTAATCATAACAAAGCCAATGCGATCTCATTATTTAATTATTTATACACACAACACACAATGTTTTTATAGACAAATTGTTTCTCAGAATCGCTACAGAGAACAACGCAAGATACGCAGATACGCGCACGCACACGCACACGCACATGCACATTTATACGCGGACGCACATACGTAAATTAAAGCGAAGTATGGCAGAATCGTCAGAGACACACCAAAATAATCCATTCAATGTGCACACAGATCTGTATTTATTTTTATTATTGTACGTATATATGTATGTATATAAACAAAAAAACAAAAAAAAAATGAAATAAAGACATGTTTCTACATCGCAAGCAAACGTTGTAGATTGTACCGAACGTAAACATAAGGCAATGGAAAACACGCTCTCAAGCGTCTATGTGTCCGTAATTGTACCGTCTGCCGTGATGTTTTACGAAAAACTAAGCAAACACAAAAATTGGTTGATCATTCGCCACAACACTGCTGGCTATCAAGATCGAGTTACGTTGTTTTAACAACACCAGCAACAACAGCAACAACAGCAACAACAACAACAAGAACAAGAACAACAAATAACCAAAAGAAAGTTTTAGCCAAAACAACTTCATATACACTCAAGCACACGTGTACCTTTGCTATAGGCATTCATACATCCATACATACATACATACATATATACATACGTAAACGTACACACATACCTGTTGAATACAACAAACTCAAATGCACCGGTTTTGCAAAGTTTGGTTTACCTCTACCATATATTTAGAGGTTGTTCAAAAATTTTATAGTGCAAAGTATGCGCTTATCTATCTAACTCTCTTCTATACTGGTCGGCTCTCCATGTTTTTTCGGTGTATTTTCCCAAACAGAATCGTCGGCTTCTCTCTTTGTCTCTGGGTGAGTGACTCCTATACTTTTCTCTCGATTTATTTATTGCATTTTTCCTAAGCACAATTTTAAATGTTGCTTACTTCTGAGTCTGTCTGTTGTATGAACTCTTTTCGCTCAATTATAACAGAAAAATTGTTTGTTTTTTTTCTTTTTTGGTTTTTTCATTTTAAACTATTGCACGCGTACCTTCATAAATATTTATAAACAAACATTTTTTCTTGCAGGTAATTCATCCATAATAATAGCAATGAAAAAACACCTTTTAATTGACCGATTTATTGTGGAAATTATAAGTGCAAATGTCTGCCTATGCATGCATGCATGCATTACCAGACATGTTGCATACACATCTACGTGTATACCTCGGGTAAGGTAAGTAATCAGTTAACAGTCATTAAACCCTGCCCTACCTATCTTTGTGTCATAAAAATTATAATCAATATCATGTAATATTGTGATCAGAGATTAAGAACGATGTATGTTGTTCGCTGAAGAGAGACAACTTTTGCTTTAGATCCATGCTCACGCTCACGCTATTCATAATGCCTATGCTAGAGTAGACCACCTTACAATGCAAGCAAACGGTTTCATTATGGAAAAAAAATTTATGTAAAAAATAAGTTAACCTTTTTAACCCTCTCTGAGATCGTGAGCAGTCTAACCGACTTATAAATATAACCCGTTCGCCACAAGGGGCTCCTGGCGAAAATATCGAACGCAGCGCAAAAATTCTTTCGCCATTATATGACATCAATTGGAACAGATTGGTGTATGTGTTTAAAGCATTCTAAAAAAATGATATAAACTTTCTTCCGAAGTGACACAGGGCTGTGTTAAGAGCACACTGTGTCACATATATGTGACGGTCGTAACGAACGAGTTAAGCTGCTTATCTTATTAGTGAATAAATGCGCATAAACTGTAGAAATAATAACAACAATTTCTCATTTTTACACTTTATGTTAATGTATTGTAAATGTAAAATTAAATCAAATTCTTTCCCGCGAGGCTTTTCACGCCTTTCTGCTTGATTTACTTCACAAAAACCTACAACAATTTGACGGTAGTTTGCACAGAAAGATTTTGTTTTTATACCCATCACCGACGGAAGGATGAGGCGTGTGTTCATTTTGTCACAACGTGTGTAACGTCCAGAAGGAATCTACAGAGACTCCACAAACTATATATATTTTCATGATCAGCATCAAACACTGAGTCTGTCTGTCTATTGTAAACATTCCTCTGGTCGTACAAACGAAGCTGTTTGCTTCAAATTAGCAGAAACAGTGAAAGTTCTTGCACACAGGTTGGTGTTGGAAATCGACAACATCGGTCGAAGCATATGCGTGCAGTACCTTGAGTACGGCTTACTAATATTAGACTGTATCAAAATTTAATTTCGTTTCAATATCTCTACTAAGCGCAGAAGCAAGGGTCAAAACCTCAACAATTTATAAATTTTTGCCGAGTTTGATATTCCGAATGCACCTAAGTATGTCCTTCTGTCCGCCAACCTACAATAAATATTCTTCTGTTCGCAAAAATAAAGACATCGCTTATAAATTTGCAAACCGGTCAAAGCGCACGCCTACAATGTCCACATGTCCATGCAAAAAAAACTGTCAACACCTTCGCTTTGTTTTTTGCTCGCTACTACACTTGTAGAGTACACCACGTACACCATGTAAATTTCCCATTTTATTCTGCAAATAGAAAAAATCATCCGCGGCCACCCAATATTATAGAGTATGAATTTTTAGCTCTTCTTCTTTTTCGTTTTTTTTAGGACATCGGTGACAGGTATAAAAGAGTCGGACACGACCGAATATAATTTTATTGTTTTTTTTTTGTTTTGTACATCAGAGATACCAAGAGATTTGTAAGTAGAATCGAAAGTTTTTGTAAAAACGAAAAAAAAGTTTAAAAGGATGCAATGAGCGAACACGAGCACTAAATACCCTAACATATGTTGTTTAATAGACTTTTTCAAATGTATTTTCATCAATCGGTTAGTCTCGGGCAAAAATTTACTTTCCATGAGAATCATTAAATGTGAATCGACCTAGTTTAGCAAAATCAACTAATCAATCTTAATCTACTTTGGTCGGTTGTTACAAATTACATCTCGTTGCCATGTAAGCGCTTACTTACACCGGAGATCCTTTAAAGGGTCGCTGCCATGTAAGGGCTTACTTACGCCTGAGATTCTTTAAAGGGGGAAGGGGTCTGAAAAATAGTTCTGTGTAGTGCAAAAACATTGCGAAAAATTTATAGATCAGATCACTAATTTGGACCGCTTTCCATGCTACTAACAAATGCCGTTTGTGTTTTGACGTTTCCATCCAAATCTTTCCGAGATTAAGTCTGATTTGTGACTTTTAGCCTAACATAAGTTTTATTTATCGTTCTTAGGAGAGCTATTTATGAATTATTTAGAGGAACTCATATTTACAATGCTGCTTCTGATCTCGTCTGTTCCGATATGAGAGTTTAACTCTCTTGACTCGATTGACTTTGTCTTCCTGTTCTTACTTTGCTTATTAATCGCTTTTTGCCTACGAAATCTTCTGCGAATTTTTGTTAATCTTCCCGCCAGTCGCGGAAATCTATAACGGGTTCCTTCATTTTTTCTTTCAAATTTCTTAGATTTCTTAGAAAATCGGTTAGTGTTCATACGGAATCATCTGATCAAATGTAGGACTTTCGTGACAATATTGAAAATCACTCTATGTTGCAGCTAAAAAAATTTGTTTTCATGTAAATGAATTTATATGGCAGAGTGAATGTGAAATGAATTTATATCGCATCCCATTTGAGTATTCCTAGCCCGTTTATAGTATATGAATATTATTTATATTATTATATATGTATATTATTTTTGACCGAGTTTGTCAAAAAATATATTAAACATCGGAGATTTTTCTTAAAAGAATGAGGTTAAAAATTTTCCAAAGCTTCTCAAACAGCTTTCTTTCTTGATGGGTCGGTTGAAATCGTATCAATATATCTCGAAATTCTGCGAAATACGGCTTGAACGCGGAAATAAATGCATCGGACGGACGGACGATCGATGGGATAAAATGAGTTAACGTCCAATCTTTCTGGATGCCGCATACGTTCGAACAAACGTAAAATGGTTTAAATACAAATCTTGTAGTATCCAAACTTGGCAGAAAACGTTCTACTTAAAGTATTCTCAAACTGTTTGTTCCCATACCTCTAGAAGGGCGTGCATTCTACGTCGTAAAATAATCCGTTTTTACAAACTATCCGCTTAGGGTGAGTTGGAACTTGAATTCGCGAAATTTTTGCCCTCACAGCCATCGACTTGATATCTCATTTATTTTTTTCCACTGCGAGTGAATATCTTATTCTCCAGTTTGCACTCAAAATAAGCGAATACCCAACCTTTTGGTATCCTTAGGGGATTATCTCTTCCCAATTCACTTTTTCACTATCAAGAATAATGTTCAGGATTTTGTTGATAATATGTGGACTCACCGTCCCTTTTGGCCGTCCACTACAACGTCTAGCACCGACGGTGTTCGTACGACTTCCTTTAAAATCCGCAAATTATAATTTTCTTTAAAGAAGTGTTATCATAATGCTTTTCAAGCCAACGCTGAGTTTAAGTGATGTTGTTTCCTTCAAAAAAGCGTCGTTTGATCAATACACGAATTTGGAATTTTTCAAGTGTTGCCAAAATAATTAAGATGATGCCAGAAAAACTGCTGTAAGTCGTGAAAGTAAAAAAGGAATGACGAAAAGCCCTAACACGTTTAGCTTCGGGGCCAGCCTTAGCTCTCTCCAAATATGTTAAGGATTTTTGTTTCAAACGGCGCCAGTCGATTAGGCGCAAAGATTACCTACTGATCGATATGATATGGGTCCCAAAGAACTGATTTGACCGGCTACCAAACAACCCTTGGAAGGAAAAGCTACTGACATTCTTAACTAATCAAGCTGAACTGAAAAAATTTCGAAATCAAAAGCATTGCACGCATCGAATCGTATCATTCAATACAGTTTTCATTTATATGTCGGCTTTACATAATTGTGTTGCGTATGCATACGCAAATTAAAATACAGTTTTTTTTTTCTGTTTTTATTACTTACCTAATATAAAAAATTGTTACTGAACAAGCAAAGCTGTGTTGTTGTTTATTTATAAAGTTAATTTCATCTGATCTGTAACGAAGCAAAACCAAATCGGTGAAAGTTAAGTTAGTAAAGTATGGAAAAAGGTGTCTGTAATTAATTTAACTAATTGCACGAAGTGAACGAAGCAAAGAACTTTTCGTTTTTCTTCATTTTGTTGGATTTCATTAAATAAACAAACAGTTAAAGTATTTCAATTATAAACAGACGAAAACTTTTCAGAAACGATGTGTTTTCCAAGAAAAACAGAATGTTGCGAAAACATAAAAAAAAAAAAAGAAATGTTTGTAACTTTTATGTGACATGTAAAACTTGGTAAACACTGTCGTTCTGCGAAATCACACAAACTTTGACAAATACTTTGTACCTTTATTGCTCTCAATCATCGTGTTGTGTAAAATGTAACACATTTTCTTAAATATGCAGAAAAAACAGAAAGTAAAATAAATTATATAAGCGACTGGCAGTGCACAGGAAGACAGCAAATAGCGTGATTTAAATTTTAGTGAGCCGCCACATTCGAAATTTCCTTCTCTAATTTTTTTCTACCACAAATCTTAGATTTTGATCTTTGTCCGCTAATTTATTTTAAAGCAAAAAAGCCTTCAATATTCGATCTACAGATCTGATCAATATTTTATCGCCAGATAATGCCAGATGATGTTTGTCTCCTCATGTGTTGTTATTTAGTATTTATTTATCTAATAATTCATTATTGTTCCAGGTCTGCATCTACGAAACCTGAATTGGCCCTTGGATGGGCCTAGCTGTCGTGTAGGGAACCTACGTGTATGAAGTTCTTTTACTTTTTTATGACATGAACATCTGGCAATAATAAACAGTCACAATAATGTGAACACCTATCGCAGAGCAAAAATATTTTTTCCGACAACGAAAATGTCGACTTTTGCCTTTAACAAAAGGTAATCGAGGGTAGCATTTTTTCTATTCAGAATGATACCAAAAGAAGTCGTTTTTGCATCGTACAGTTCTTGTAGATGAAAAGTGAATTTATTTTGAGAATGTTGAGTGGAAAAATTCATGGCGTGCGGTCGTTATATATCGCAAGACTGAATTGCTATGGCAACACGACTAAACTGTGTTTGGTGAGTCCGGAAGGGTACGGTCTTTCATTATCTATTACACTTTGATGAAACCATTTATACCAAACGCTGCTAACAGCAATTAATCGATTACAACCGTTGGCTGTTATAAAAACAACGGCCAGAATATGAAGAAAAACAGCACAATGTAATTATTTATACGACACCCATACAGAGCAAAGGAGGTTTGGATGCACTCAACTAGAAAGTAGTGAGGCCTATGCAGTTTATTCATCGGACTTAGTTAAGTCCGTTTATTATTTATTTGCATTGATGCTTCACTTCTAACGACAATGTACGAAAGTCGCTCGAAGACGGGTTTGCCTCAAAAAGGTGGCATCTAAAAACTGCCAAACAGATGTGAAAGATATGTAGCTGGTGATAAGCCTTACTTGGAGTAGAATGCCTTTTATCACTTTCACCCAATAAAAGTTTATTTTTTAGATAAATATTCCGGTTTCATATTTACCTAACTGGCAAAATACATGTGCACAAATAAAGAACAAAACTTGGAATTTTGTGATACGTTATGCTATTACAACTAAGCTTTAAGTAAAGCAAAATTGTAAAGTTGGGTATGTAAATAAATGAGAAAAAGAGGAAATGCACTGTTGATCAGCTTTTTTGAACGGACTTAACCAAGATTTGCTCTCCGGCGATTCGTTTAACTAACACATCACTCGATAAGTCTCCGCCCTGGCGCGTATATAACAGCTCTTACAGACGGACTCATATCATTTCTGGATAATACTAAGCTTCAGGTGATACGTGTCAAAGTTTCATAACATTCGGACAACTAGTTCGCAAGTTATAGTTCTTTTACTGACGCCATTTTTGTAATTTTTGAAACAATGGAAAAATCCGCATTTCGTTGCTGGGTTAAACGTTGCTTTTTCATGAGAAAAAATATCGTTAACAAGAACGATTCATTAGAAAATAAAAGATGTTATGGCGACTCTTGATTGTGAAGAAAATAAATTTTGTGTCTGGTTGGCTAATTTTAAATAAAGTCTTATGGACAGCGATGACGCTGAACGCCCTGATCCCACGAATTCGGTAGTTGTTCCAGAAAATATAAAATGGTGCACAAAATCGTTTTGGACGGCCGGAGATAGCTAATACACTGAAGATATCAAAAGATCGTCCATCCGCCCATTTGCATGAGCATTTGGTTATGAGAGAGCACTCTGTCTGAAGTGGTTGCAGAGATGGCTCACTTTTTTAACCAAACCCAACAATGGTTTGGAACCGTTTAGGTGAAATGAAAGAGAATGTTTTTCCACGCGATATGTAACAGCGGATGAGACATGGAATTGCCACTACACGCCACAGTCAAATCGGCAATCAGCCGAGTGGACGGCAACCGGCGGTAGCCGCTCAAAGCGACAAAAAGGTGAAGGGCAGGTGGGCGTCGGAAGGGCTACGGCGTCCGTATTTTGGGATGCGCATGATGTAATATACATGGACAATCTTGAAGAAGAACAGAGGAGCAATAGTGAATACTATATAGCATTATAAGTGCTCTCTAAGTGTCTCTTATTAGCTACAATTTTTTGTTTGTTATGAACAGCTACCTATGGAAGTTTTTTATCAAGGTCTTAAGACTCTCTTAAATATTTGTAGGCCGTTTCAGAGTAATAATTGTCTCAAATTCTAAAATATAGTTCTTTGACGTTTATATAAGTAACTACGGCCGAATCCCTTCGTCAATGAGTAGTTAAGGGTTATGAAGTTTACGTGTCTCCTTACAGCTGTCTAGCTCAGTTGTCGCCATAATCTTCCGTGGCTGACAAACAAAAGACTATCGAACGGCCGAAACATATAAAGAGAAGCCAAGCCTTTCCTGAACGGATAGATGGTTTCAAACCGATTCAGAAGCAGGACTTGGTTTGATTCTTTCTAGTGAGTTTTACGAGCAGAAATCTATTGTACTGGACACAACCCCTTCTGCTTAATACTAAGAGAAGTTCATAGGCAAGTTGTGAATTTCGAGTTCACAAATAAAAATGGTTTGAAAATTTCTAATACGACCGATTTCAGATAAAGAAAGAAACTTGGAAAAGCGATCCATCTCGATGTTACGGCCAAAACGTAAATATTCAATACGTTTAAGCCTACAAAACCAATCAATACGGTACCGAATGGTATAAAAAACAATTATGTGAATGTTAACAGCAACTGAAGGCATACCACTTATTACATCGAGTTGAAAAGCACATAATCAAGTCATTGCGCAATTCTATGTTCGATTACAAGTCAATCCTACGTGCAAACGTATTAATCGCTTACATCACACATTTTACATCGCTACACGATAACAACATTGCATCACAGAGATTTTGCTTTTAATGCATAAGAATTTTCTGGTTTCCAAATGTCGATCTCTAATTAACTAAGTAGATGACTAAGAACTTATCAATCGGGAAACAGGCCAAAGATAAGTTTTAGCCGTTTTGGTAAAAAATTCTATAATAATTAGTAAACAATCTGCAAGCATTGTTGCTTCTGATTGGTATTTATTTTGATTGATGCTAAGTACGCTCTGCTGAATTGTGCTAGAGAGAGACATTATAGCATAACTCACTTCCCGGACTACCTCCAAAGGATGAATAATTACATAATCAAAAAAAACCACGTTGGCAGTTAACTGGCGGCTATCTTTCCATTGCTATGAACTAAGTATTATTTTTAATTAATTACGATACCCACAGTATGCATACGAAAGCGTTGCAGACATGCAATGCTTACTTTCTTAGACCTACAAACGAAATGGAATCTCGATTCAATCAACATAAAAATGGACAAACAGTAACAATTCTCTTGTTAGCTCCTTGTACTTTTCAATGAATTAATGTCTGCGCGAACATAAGCTCAGGTGTGTCAGGGACTGCTTTTTTCTGTCTCTATTCTTTTATGAAGAATGTTTCTAAGTTATAAGAGCTAAAAATCATCAGACAAAAGGTAAAGATTTAGACTCTGTGTATAATTGAAAGAAAAGTTACATACTTGTCGAAGGCCTTCTTTTCACCGTTTGCTACCCTTTGCAAGAGCTTCACAGCAACAATTATAAACAATTTTCAAGACTCTTGTCTCGCTTTTGCTTCGCTTTTTTACCGCAGTAGAATAAAAGATGTTGTTAGGATTTTCTTTGTTGTTGTCGTTGTTGACGTTGTTTTTGCTGTTTTTATGATTATGCTGTTAAGCCATCATGAGAGCGGTTACATGATTGTGTATTGTAATAGCTTTTTTATGTATATATACATAAATACATATATATATATATATATTTATGTATATATTTATATATGTGCTTAAGTACAGGGTACACGTGTCAAACATGTTACTTTTATTGTCAACAGCAACCATCAAGGGATGTGGAAAAAAATAAAGGAATAATAATAACGAAGCAAACAACTTTGCTATAAAATAGCAGAAAGCCTGTTAAAAACATTTGCACTTAGTGAAAATGTGCATAATTTCAAATCAAACGAGAGCAAAGCATATATCTATTCTTATCTTTCATTCTCTCTCTCTCTCTTGTTCACTCTTTAAAAACAATTCTTTTGAAAAATTAATTTAAAAAAATTTACTGACTGCAGGTTTAATTTAGAGGGAAATACAATTAGTTTTTAGTTTCAATATATCATCCTATATAAATTATACAAAGAAGAAAATGAAAATAAATGTAAGAATTTTCGAGAGTTCTATGTTGCCGCAACGACTATAGACGTATCAAAAGTTCACATGTTGATGAAATCTAGAAGAAAACCGGAAAGAAAAATATGTGAAAACATTGCAGTCGGACTGGGCCCAGCGTCGCTATAGGGATAATTATAGGACCGTGTAGGGTATTTAATGGTATATGTATATAGTTTTTTTTACTATAGTCTTTATTATTTTTATTATTGTAAAATACCTTTAAAAAAATTATATGCGTTGAAACAACTATAATATATCTTCTCGAACTATCTCAACAGATGCTTGAAAATTAGTATGTTGACGAGAGTTGATCACCGCAAGGCAGTAAGTCTACTTAAAAAGCGCGTACCGGCTAACCGACATAGTCCCAATTATAATCACACGAATCGGTGTACCTCTTAAACAAGCCAAACAACATCGACTTCTGCTTTTCGGAGACGTTACTAGAAAAGCAAAATTTGCTCGCAATAAATGCGATCCGAGTTAGGAACCACTGTCAAAATTTTCACGTTATGAAATCTATTTAAGTTATGTTGTTGATGAATTACTTGTTGAAAAACAAAAAAAAAAAAGAACAACTTTTGGAGATACTTGCCACTGCGACCGAATCTTTTATACCAAATATCTTTATCTTAAAATAAAACTAAAAAAAGCAAAAAAAAATAATTTTTATACTCTATAACGTTGAGTTGGCGTAGAGGTAATGGAGAAAATCCATTTTAGTGGGATATATATGGAAATTTTTATTGCGCTTTATGAGTAATAAGCGAAATACCTAGAAGACAAGCGTGTTCGCAGCTTATGTTGCACTGCCAGCGGGTCCTTCGACCAATTTGGTTTATTTGCAATACCATTTGCAGGACCTTCCCATATCTTCCCTAAAGTTGAAGACAACATCTTCACTTTTTCGAGCGGGTAAATGCTTAGCGCAGATGAACAGAAGGGCTTAAATCGATACTGTATAGGATCTCTTAAGCTTCCGTTTGACGTTGCATTGCAAACGTTTTGCAAAACGAATTTTCTTCCTTCGCTGGTGGCTGTAAGAACAATTGTAGATTTAGTTTACAATTTTTCTTTTGTTTTTCTTCTCCTTCTCTTAATTATGATGTTTAGGTCGTCTGTCTATTTGTCGTGTCCTTCGTTTTCCCTCCCTCTCGCTTTAAAGATTAGAGGAATATATTGAAACATTCAGTCCATGCCAAGTATAATTTCTTTCTTAAATCCAGCACATTCACATGAACACATGTAAATAGTTCATCAGATGTCATACAAAATTTCAAGATATTCTGGGGTTTTTGTATTTTCGGAAATCTGTTTAACTTATCACTAGGAAGAGTGCAAGAAACGACGAGAAAAATATTATATGCGGCTTCCCAAACTCTTGCCCATTTACGTCCAGTTCGTGGTGCTCCGAACTAGGATTCGCGACGGCTGCAAGTGCTAGGAGAGAGGCAAGCATAGTATATTTCCTTTCTTTTTTCTTATTTTTTGTTGGAATATGGACTTTGTTTTTAGAACACTTTTTTTGAACTTTATAAGGATGTTAAGCCCACCTTTTTTAGCGTAAAACTAATTTTAAAAGACTGCTCTTACACGATTTGATTACTATTGCATCTGAATTTCATTTGTAAATAAACAAAAAAAGTGCTAGCGGTTTCAGCGCGGACTCATCCTCCTCCTCCTCCTAACCTCCTTTTGTAGTATGGTGACATTATGTTATTTATGCTGATATTTTTCTCAAAACTTTCACATGCTCCCAGTTACAACTCTTTCGCTTTTTTCGGGCAATCGATGCATTTTTTTGCAAAAAAGGGGCGAAAATCACTCGGAGGTAATTAGGCGATCGGACTTTTCTTCTCAATTCTCTTCGAAGGAATTGAAGCGCTGAACGGATACAGAGCAGTATCCTGAACGCGGTATATGAAGACTAAAGCAGTGATGGTGACATCTACTTTCTACCAAAGTTTGCATTGAAGAATTTTACTAGTCCGCGATATCAAATGTAATGCAAAGTCATAAACGTCAGGACAAGAAAACACACCATTTTCGGTTATGACTGGTAACTGGTCACAATGTCATAATGCTGCTGTAAGTTGTGGTTTGTGTAGGGCGCAATATTTTTAATTTGAATCGCTTGAAGAATTTCTTGCTTATTAATCTGAAAGGGGCATGGTTCTCATAACTTCTTCCTTTGATGTGTGGGAGGCGTGAATGAAAATTTACTGACTTTTGTTGCATTAAGTTAATGAAAGCTTAATAAGACGGATTATGGCTTGTGCTTTGATGTAAGTCCGTAGTAATCGCGAAACAAGTATTGCATGAAGTTGAAGTGAAAAGAAGTAATGAAAGAAAATTAATTTTTAATCCGATCGTTATGTAGGAACTTGTCCACTTTTGAATGGACTGGATTTCTTGATGCAACCTCGAGCATAAGAGAAAGATTCCGATATATGGTTCACTTGAAGAGTTAAAGGATAAAAGGGAAGACGAACCCACACATTGTTGGAAAATGCTTTGATAAAAGTACTTTTATTATTGTTCTGCAGAATGAGCGCCTTTTTTGTGAACACATCCGCAAAAACTCGTTTATACACTTACAGCATAATTTTCTTGAACGTAAAACTTTCTAAGTAACTTTCAAATCCACGCAATTAAATATTTTTTACTTTTTTTAAATTACTTATGTACGGTTTTGTCGGTGATGTAAAATTTGGTTATATGTTTACCACATAAAGCTCTGATTTTTGAAGTGTCTAAAGACCGTACATGCTGGAGGTTTGCCGTTATGAAGGAATATGGCCGACAATCTCAAAGCATCCTTGTTTCTTTTTTGTAATGTGTGCGGTGTGTGAATAATTAAATATCTAATTATAAAACACACACACAGATACTCAAACAATCACAGCATTACCACAACGTGCTTTAACACATGTGCCCGTTACGTTAGGCTTTTTCGACATATAAAATGCATAGATAAACTTAGATGTTATGAAAGTCTCTTTAGAAATTCGCTGAACGCTGGAAGAGAGTGGATAACGGAGACAGCTACATGATTGTTATCATTTAATTAAACTTAATAATTAATAAGGCCACAAGTTTGTGTGCCTAACATCTGCAGATTGTTCGAAATTTTCTTTAACGAAAATTAATATTCACGAGCTGCATACACGACGAGGATTGTATGGGTCTCTTTAGAGAAAGTTTTCAAAAGTTCACTTATGAATAATGTTTGCCTGCTTTTTTTTTTTTGTTTTTTGAATATTAAGACTTACCGCAAGACAAGACGCGAAGCGATAATTCAAGCTATTTAATGTGAAGTAATTAGAAATGATTTTTCTAAAGTAAATCGAAAGCCTTCTTAACTATTTTTAGTTTTTCTTTATTCCAGCTTAAGCGAAAGAATTGAAAAAAAAAAAAGCTAAAACACTTTGAATTTGATCATATTTTCTTCTTCTTATTTTTTTTTTTTGTACTTTTTTTAGAATACGTACACAGAGAAGCAAACTATTTTGATTTGATTCGCACAACAAACAACCGTAATTTTTCAATAAATTCGATGATGATGACGACGATGATGATGATGATGATGATGATGATGACGATTCAAGTTAAGTAAGAAACGCTAATATTGCAATTTAAGAATAAATTGAAAAAGACACTCAGCATATGAATGAAAACAAAGGCGAAAGTTTGATGCGAGAAATGTAACGCAATAACCGATGTTTAGACCGCAACTGATTTTGATAATTCGCAGAACTAACGTAGAAAACATCAGGAATGCGACAAATGTTTGACAACAGTCTCAACGGAGACAATCTGTCTGCATGCGGTGGCGACCCAAAAGAAGAATTGTAGCAAAAACATCACATAAATCCACCCACGTTAGGTAGTTACTAGTTTACTAGTCTTTCGTATCACTGGAATGGTTGCTACTAAGTAGTGGAATTTTGCAATTCATTCATTTTCATTTCATTGAATTCAAATCAAAACAAATACAAATGTTGCGTTTGAACCGACAAGATACGTGTTCCTTATCCTCTCATTTGTTGTGAATGGACAGGCGCATTGTAGACAACTTTACTCTGTTGATGATGCAAAAGTGTTTCTCTTTACAATTTTGTAAAAGATTTATTCGTAAGGATAATTGGAACAATTCGCTTATGAGTATTCAGTTTGAAAATAAAGCCGTTAGCGCGAAATATTTTTACTCACAGCAACACGAACAGGAACACGAATAACTTATACGTTTACTTTATTTTGTTTATTCTCAGCATTCAGTCGACATATAGATTGTGTTTCTCTTTATTAAGTTTAGATACTACGACCGCTAATCTATCGGCTGGGATCGAATTTTTTTAAATAACCAAATAGATTGAACTAGTGTGCTGTCACGGCGCGCATCGAGTGGAACTCACTTTGCAAAAGCAATTTGTGCGTTTTAAACTACCATTCATGTCAGCGAGGATGCCTAAACTGGACCAGGGTTGCAGTATTTTACCAGTATTTTTGAAGCAAACCGGAAACAATTTATTCTGTTTGTCCAACGTGAGTTAGGACGGAATGCTAAGAAAACCTTACCCCTGTAGGAATATCGGTTGCTCCTGATCATTTTTACCTTGTCTTGAGCGTGGAAGATTAATCAAGGAGCTATTTCGTCATCACCCTTAGCCAGTAAAATTGGCCGAGCCCCATGAAATTTTCTTCACTTTCGGTAATGTGAACATAAGACTGAGAAAGACTGTCTTCCCTTACCGCGTGTTATGTAAGCAATTTAATAAAGTTTATTTGCTTTCAATAGACAATTCCAGTGTTTGTACGAAGCTGTTGTTGATTAACTTACGCGCTCAAAACTGCCACTAAATACGCTTCAATTCGTCTTTGATAGCCACGATATATATATAGTTGTGTTATCTGCTGTATTATCGTTGAGGATATTTTTATGATTCTATTAATATTTTTTGTCTCACATTCAACTGTTAATCGTATTGCAAATGCGCGCTGTAATGATAGGGTTGTTAATGAACTCTTTATTACACACAAGACCTATACTTTTACTATCCTTGTTATTGGTTACTAGACTAACTTCACTGTTAGATTCTAATGAAATTATTGCGTTTAATACCGAGAGCTACGCTAGTTAAATATCCAGATTAAGTAACGGTCAGCGTACTATATGTATAGGAATAAATATATAAATGAACCTATTGCGCTCGATCCCTGTCGGTTGAAGCGAGTCTCTTCGAAAGAGAGAATCGAAGAATATATTGGAAAGTAAGATAAAAAAGTGTTTAGACAAAAAAGAAAATGTTTCCCTTTGGAATAGAAACTAAAAGATACCTCCGGCAATTAGTCTCATCCGAATTCCATCCACTCTTATACCTTAATTCACTCTCACACTTTAGTCTTGTAATAGTGCTTCTAGAAGTACAATGATGGAATTGGATATAAAAAGGTTCATCGGTCGGCTTTATTATCAGCTAAGAGAACATCTTCCAGAGGAAAAAATATGCTGAAACAGACCACAAAAGGAACATAAAAGAAATAAGTTTTATCGGCAGAGCAAAAGCGGAAAAATGTAGTCGAGATTTAACGAAGATTATCATATGACGGACCACATGCAGAACTTTTAGATTTGCCTTTTAAGTAGGAGATAAAGAGTTTTGTATAAGATTCTGATTGTCGCTTCGCTTGGCAGGAGTGCTCTTGATTAGTCGATTTTGGGACACATGATATAGTATCTATTAAATCGGTCTAATCTCTTCGTTTAGAAGAGGAGCGTAGAGTCGAGCGAATTCAAAATATCACGCCTCACATGCATGTCACCAGACCGAGTGATAAAAAATAGCTTATAACCAGATACACGCGGTGATCTTGCGTTCGTACAACTCTAGCTTTTTAAAAGGAGGGGGGCTATGGTGGGATGCTATAAATCTTTGTTTCCAAACAACTCAAATCGTCCCCGTTAACCGTGAGCATTTCCCTTCTGAAACACACGTATGAAATCAAAGATATTCTATATTTTCTATATATCAATTTGCAGGACATACACACACAGATGAAGGATTGTATGCAATTCCTTGAGTCTAGACATGGTATTCTGTTATAAAGAGTAAAAAAAAAAAAACACCTTAGACAAATTTTTGCGTACGTTCACCACTACCCCATATGCTGTATTCTGTTTTTTTGGGTAACTGGTCCATAGGTTCGTATACAAGATCGTTTTGAAACTGGCTGGTATTATAATCAATTGTCTTCTTAATTGGCTCGATATAGTTTTGACGTACTTCAGTAGTCATACCCGAATAGGGTACAGACTTTACTTGACTGGCAAACTCACAACGTCGTTTAACACATTCGTCTGCAGCCAATTTATCACACTGCTGAACATCTTTGTCGCGAAATACTTTCGTTTTGCGAAATTCAATATCTTTCCAATTCCAAAATGTTATATTATCGTGGGCACCAATACCTTGCATTATATCGTTGGGAGAACGATAACAATAATCTAAACGCTGGGTAGTAGCTTGTGGATCCAAGTACTTGCTATAGCCGGGCTTATTACGATCCACGGTAACAATAGTTGAACCGACCGCAGCTGGTAATAGTGGATAGACTGGTGCTAAATTTGGATACACTGGTTTCCCTGAGAAATCTGAGCGTGTAACACTTGTAGCTGGCTGCATGGGACGTTTAAGGAATTTTAGTTTCGTTTCATAGCACGTTTTCATGTTTTCCATTTTTCTGGGCAAAGTTGGATTACGCTCTGCATAGGGATCGGTAAACTTCCACACATAATTGGCTTTATAATCACTAGTACGTTGGTTTAGTAACAAGACATCCTCGACAAAGTGACGGGATTCATTAATTTTGGCATGAATTTTATTACCATACATAACATCATTCATGTACCGATTACCCAGATAGGTGGCGGTACGCATATCTTGTTGTTTAGCCAGTGGTTGCTTGTAATCAACGGAGCCGAACTCATCCAGCTTACTGGTGTCGCGTTTAGCGGACTTCAGCATTTTGATGTGGAATTTGAATGCACTTGTGCTTGCTTTCTTAGGACTTTGCTTAAATGTCCAGCAGAAGAACTGGTAAATAACTTAAAAAAATATATATTGGAGATCGACGTATAATATATTATAATAATGTGTTTTAATCTTGTCAAGAGAGGCGAACATGCCATATCTTCATTGAGGACAATGGTTGCCATGAGACTTCTACAAATTATTATTATCTTCTGTAAGAGGAAACAGAATTTTCGGTCGTTTTATAACAATGATTAAGTGCATGCTCGTAGGTGGAATTTTTCATTTTTTTTTTTCAAAAATCAATCACCGTAGATGTCAACAAAGCCATATAAAGCACATTTTACGCACGTGAATAAAAGACGCAAGTATGTATTGCGTTCATCTTCATACATATATGTGTTGTCGCCATTCTCGCTTTGCAAAAACTCTCTTCTAAGAAAGAAAAACATCGGAAGAGAAGCTATATTTATCTGGCCCGATCTTGTTAAAATACCTTACTGCCTTTATGCCATGATCTATATAAACTCCGTCGTGTACACATTATGGATCTAGTTTCTGACTTTCGGCCCACTTCTTAGATTTGCGATATGATTTTAATGCCTAAGCTGAGTAATAAGTTTTATTTAATAGTGCCTTACAAGTGGTTCGCAAAAATATAGAGAGGCCAGACGTCATTCGAAACCGGGAAACAACTAACTTCGAATACGATATCTGTCAAGGCAACCTACTCCAATATAAGGACCGACGCGATAGAGATCTATCTGTTCCACTCTTCCTTTCTCTGCTATCAAGCAAGACAGATTTGTCAGGGAAGAAACCCGAGAACTTTTGCAATCCCTTCGGGCTCTGAAACGGGGCCACAAGCGAATATCTAAGAGATAATAATCGCATAAACTTATTTTGTCAACTTAGATTAAACCGGAACTAGGCCGGGATTATAGACTAGTGTCCAGCGTGTGGCGCATTCTAATGTCGTGAGCAATTGGTTCCCGCTTACGCGACATCCGTTTGTGATCACCGAAAATCGCTAAATGAAGCCAAAGGGAATCGTCGCGATGATATTTCAAATAATTTTTATATGACTTGGCAGTACTTTTTAGGTTATCGTAGAAATTGGCAACAAACCAAATAATAAGCGGCTTGAACCAAAACTTTTGAAATCCATCATCGAATGGAAATCCATCAGCCTCAAATATAACATAAGACAGGCTAGGCTATATATTCTCTTGCTCTTTATACACATAACCGAAGCATGAGGAATATATTCATTTTGTCAAAACGTTTGCAAGGCCCGGAAGGAAGCTTCAGAGACCCCACAAAGCGTATATATTCGTGATCAGCATCGAATTCTGAATCAACGTAAACATGCCTGTCTGCAAAAATGAAGCTATCGACTTCAAATTTGGCAGAAATATTAAAAGTTCTTGCACGCAAATTGGTACTGAAAATGGGGACGCCTCGGCTACGCTGTCTAAACTCCGAACACCTAATCTTTTCAAAAGTAATAACAAATTGGTAAACTACAGCAGATAAATCTGCGAATCTACATTGGATCGTGTATTCTATGGGCGCTGCTGTGGTACCTGTACAAAAATGGGAAAAATTGACCACGCCCACCTGACATAATGGTATATCAAAATTTAATTTTTTTTCTAGTGGCAGCAAGCTTCAACAACTCAATGTGAAATCTTAATCAGCTTCAAATTCGCCATGTACCTAAAAATGTCCGTCAATCGTCTATCCATCTGCCAATTATGTGTCTGTGTGGTAAATATCGTCACGGTCGCAAAAATGACTATGTCGCCTAAAAATCTGCAAAAGAATTTAAAAAGCACCCAAACTGATCAAAAGACACGGCTACAGTGACCATCCGCGTCTTTTGCTCATGAAGTACAACACACATACCATATAAATTTCCACTTTTACTCCTAAAATAGAAAACATCAGCTCAGTCCACGTAATACTACTGAGTCTGGCAATTCAGTTCTTTTCCTTTTTTAGTACAGCGGTGGTGGGTATAAGAGATTCGGCCACGACCGAATATAGTTTTCTTACTTGTTCATTTTGGTGCTGTTTCTTTGAAGTTGTTGTTGTTTTATTTTGGAATTAATTTCCAGTTTGCCGAGTATTTCGAGTACTGGGAGCTTGCTAAGAGTCTACTGTATAAGAATAAAGCGGGTTATATATATATATATATATAGCTCTTATTGGCGGATTTTTATATCCTCTTAGTTCCATAAGGCGATCATTGTCTTCGATTTTTTACAAATCTCTTTCATTCGTTTCAATTTTCTTTCAATGCTCCATTTATTTGCAAAATTCTTGCACATGAACGAACCAAGAGCAGCGTTATCTTCTCCTCCGTACTGCGTAAATAGTTCAGCCGTCAAATGAAGCGTCCAGGGACACCCGCGTTTACATATTTCCTTTTATTTATTTTAAAGTTTACCATAACTGATTTTCGAGCTGACAATTATAGTAAGAAAAATTTTGGGAAAAGATACGGCTGTAAACAAAATGTCTGGGTCTCAATCGACATTTCAAGGTTTTTAGCTATAGAAAGCCGAGCTATGTGCTTGGAGCCCTATCTCGTTAATTGCATCATTCCTTGGCTTGTAAACGGTTACCAATGCTCTGGTGAACGTTAACTTACTTCCCCTTCCACTTCGCAATGGTATGATAAAAAGCATATTCACCTCATTTAGTTTGAATTGCATCGTTGCAAAGACCTTCAAGAAGAAAAACAAAGACAATATAAAATTGAAGAGTCGATAGGTGCACAGTTTTTGGGTGACGAAAGAGAAAGAAAGAGTTTAGGAAGAGTTGGCGTTGCCAAGAGAATTAAGTCATTAAATTCTATAAAGAACTGAAGCGCTGGAGTATCATTGTTTTTGTGGGAATTATACTTAATACTTAATAAATTTTGCAAAAAGATCTTAATCCTCTTTACGGTTTAAAAGTAACAGATAGTTTTAATTCCTTAAAACAAACGCACGCCAGTGTATTCGGATGAGTTTGTATGTGGTTTTGCGACTATTTAATATACAATCATGAATTAAACTGGAACTGTAGTTAGGAAGGATGCTTAGCAAGGCAAACAAAAAAAAAAAAAAAAACACAATAAAGAAAAGAGAAAAGTTTTACAGCAGCAAATATGTGCAAACTTCTACCTACGCACATAAATAAATGCATATGTAAAGGCTCCTCGGATCTCCTTTACCTAAAAGTCAAACATTTTTGAAACACGTGGATACATATGCATGAGCAATAATTTTATGGTTTTTGGTCGCAAGCGTTTTTTGTTTTTCAACTCTAACACACAACTTTATGTTGTTTATTGTTTTTGGCAGCATTGTGTGTTTGTTTTTCTGAGAAACAAAAAGCAACCGAAGAAAAACTTTTAATCCTTTTGTTACAAAGGAAACCTATAAATTGCAGTAATTTTCGCCTGAAGTCAAACATTTGATATTATTTTGGGGAAAAGTTGTACATGTTCGTTGTGCATGTTCGTTGTGCATTGTGCATTACTGGAAAGTGATTGGATGGAGTACAAGATGTTATTGTTTTAATAATTGAGGAAATACCTGTATTCGAATAAAAAGGGTAGAGTGTGTATTCTTAAGGATGCACAGAATATAGAACGTGTGTACGTCAGACAATAATAGCTTGTGAATATCAAACTTCTGCTTCCTGTTTTTTTTTTTTTTCTTGTTCTTGAAAAGATAACAACATCGATAGTGGTTATCAAAACAGTTACATCAGTCACACTAATGGCGCCATTGGTTTAGTTTGATTGCACTTCAAAGCTATACAGCAAAAGCATTTTCACTATAAACGCTCTTTGTTGTTTAATTGACTATAGGTGTAGTGAGGTATTTTTTTTTTTGATTTATATTATTAAGGGTGCGGCAATCAGTTTCGAAATTTGTCCAGCCCCTTCACATTTTTTTTTTCAGTTTTCTACTCTCAGAGACTCGCGGAAGTTTATAATTGCAGTTTGGAAATCAAGCAAATAATAAGTAAATAAAAAAAGGAAAGATTTGATGATAAATAGGTTGCTTCTGTTGTCCTTACCGTCTCTTGAGAAACGTAGATTTGTTCTTGGCGTATCCTTTGTAATCAAAGTAATAAATGATGCTATTGACTCGTCTTTATTACTTGGTGAAATTAGCTTTAATGTCCGTTACCGCTTCTCTATGCACTTTATCTTGGTTAAGCTTGGTCAGTGTAAATATAGTTATGAGCTATTTAACCCGCTCAGAGTTGTTTGCAAGAACCTAAATGCCGTCTATCACCTATTCTCATTATCGGACTCTTTAAAGTCCATTAAAGCGACATTGCTTAATACAAGAGATTTATCAATGTCGTACTTAAACTAGCCTTTAACCCTAGAAAGTCATTATGAAATATTTCGAAAATTAATTTGATGTTAACTATTACCGGTTGCCAAGCTTATGCATGGTATAGGTGTAGCTATATGCTATATGCTAGTAGCATACACGCTTTTTTTTTCTTTTTTTCCTTCTTTGTTTTATTTTTACTTATACTAAGTTTTAATATTAATTAATATAAGTTTTGCTTTAAAAGTCAATTGAACTCGACTGTTATTTGTTTAGTCGAGTTTCATGTATGAGTAGAATTAAAATAAAATAAAATAAAAAATAAAAAATAAACTGTTTAGGAAGCTGAGTCCTCAATCTGGTGTCCCTAAGTATGACTCCTTACACCTCGTTAGACTTACGCTTCATTAAATATGAATAATAAAAATCCGACTTCCCACATACCTTATGTCCTGCCCATGTGCAGTTATGGTGTTTTAGCCGTTGTTAACCTAAGCTAGTAGTAAAGATAAATGCGTTTCTAAAGGACAACCTCTCAAAAGCTTTCTTCTGGCCAAAGGACAAACCGTAGTGGGACCTGTGAAATCTGTTATACTCCTACAAGCTCCTAGACCATCCCCTTAGAGATTTTCGTGGATGTCAATACTTACTTTGCCTCGGAGCACGATATTGTCTCTAGCGTTAGAAAATGTCCGCCACAGACATAGCGTTCGATCCTGCTAATGACGGCCTCTTCACACAAAATGTAAGAGAAAGTTTGATGAGCAGATTCGTAAAGTGTGCACAAATTGATATCTGAGATACCTTTGTTTCTCAGGACATGCCCGTGAGAGTTATATTCCATGTAGAAGCTAGCGACCAAAAGTAGGTCGCTCCGCCGTAATTATATTAGTTTGTATGTTGTACGGAGAGATTTTATAAATCCTCTGGTTTACCGCCGTCCTGCTTTGGTTTTCCAACGGGAAGCTGATCTTTTCTGCTCCCATTGCAATCCGAGTCCTTTAGTGTGACTTTTTGGCACGCCTGAAAAGGGTTAGGGATTTATTGTGGTCCTTCAAACTTCGCTGTTGACTAAACAGTTGTTTATTCCTTGCTCTACGAATGATCAAATTGTTAGATACTCATGGTGAGTGCGCTTCATTGTGTTTTCTGAGCTGGTTAAGAGTGTCAAGGCACTCCGTCGCAAGCCAAGAAAAAATGGTCCCACTTGCAAGTTTTTTTTTTTTTAAATATAGTCATTCAGGGGATTTCCCCTTTACATGCAACACGATGGCGGCTGGAAGTAAGAGGAAACTGAAGAGGAGCGAGTACGTGCCCAATCCGTAAGTGTTATGGGTTTACCGACTTGGCATTCACTGAAGTCATAACCAAGTATGGTCTACCACGCTGAAATGCGAACCGCCAAACACTGACTTGGTAGTCGCAACTCTTATCTACTCGCCTACTCACGGTCTCTGATCACCTATCTCTAACATCTCTAACACGGACACGTGGGCACTTCAAAGGGTTAGTTTCGTCATGAAACCACAATAAAATCAATTGTTTCGAAACGCTGAGGTCGAAATGCTTGAAATTCCCCTACTTTCTCTCGTATACCCACCAACTCTTCCTACACATTATATATATAATATTTTCAGAGATGATTCCATCGCTTGTCTTGTTTGTCATGGCCTTTTACTTTAAGAGTTAATTTTCCAATTTTGTGAAAGAGTGCAGAATTCACTCCGCTAGGCCTAAAAGAAGAATTACATTTAAATAACATTTAAACTTGCAATTGTTTTGTCAGACACTGTGTATCTACGTGCAACAATGCGATACGTACTTCTCATTATAATTGGCTGTGAATAGAAACATTCTCAGAAAAGATTCTTGTTTCTAATTAAAGTTAATGTTCTTTTATGGGATCTTTCGCTTTGAAAACTAAAACGTTTAAAAAAAATCAATATTTGGAAAAGTTTCTGTCATCAGTTTTTCTTTATGTCATATTTTTTTTTTCAATAATTTTATTACAACTTATTTAGACTAGAGAAATAAATTGAAGTTTGTGCGGACGTACCTGCAATACACATTGCATTATACTGCACGATTCAAAGTTTCTTTTTATCTACGTTTGTCTGTCCATATGTCCGTCTTTGCTTTTGTTCGCCTTGTGTTATTGTGCCCACTCTACAGTTCGCTATATACCTCCGTTGTACTATATTGATCGATTCAGAATCAATTCTTGCACCGATCTAAGCTTGTCTGTGCGTGCGTTTGCCTTGTATTCTCGTGTTCGATTTACAGGTCGCAATATATGAGATATTGTGATGAAATTTGTTATACCGACATGTTTTGACCCCAGGACTAGCGACACTGAAATTATTTCGACTCGAACCACTTTTTTGAGCAATAACTGTGAAGAGGTGTAGGATGGTTAATTGCGGGTCGGTGCCCCTTTATAATTATTTTATTTGTTTTTTACTTAATTTTAAAAAAATGATAACATGATATATATACATATATATTTTTTTTTTTTTAATTTTTTATATAAACAAAATAATTTTATAAACTTAGACTTTCTTTAATAATTTATTTAGTCTATCCTTTATTTATATATAAGAAGTTTCGAATGTGTTTTAATGTATGATGATCGAGTATTTTAGTAAATCAATCATCGAAATATGACTGTGAAGAAATCACATGAAGAGTAAAGAAGCTGAACAGAAAGCACATTAAATCCAAGCAAATGATACATTTTGTGTGTTGCCTGCAACCGAACTCATAGGGAGAAAAGTTCAAGTTATTCTTTTGTTTCTTTTCAAAGGTAATTTTATTGCATTTGTTGGACTTTGGCATTTTCTAAAAGCATCACAATTGTCATCAGATGGAGTTTTTATTTTTTTTTATTATTGCTATTGTCGTTTTTGTTGCTGATTTTCTTTTCCTTCAATTTAAGTTAAATCAACATTTAAAACCTGCTGGAATGACTTTGACATTCTTTAACATGTTTTATAGATGTGACGGTTGGTTCGTGAATTATTTCCATTGGCTTTGATGCTGTAAATGTTTTTTCTTATTTTTCTCTTTTTTTTTTTTTTTTGGTTTTTTGCTTCGTACTTTATCCTCCATTCCAAGGATGTATGCGTAAGTTCCATTTTTATACTACAATATATAGTAAACTTAGTTCGTTTCATTCGTTTGCGGTTATTTTGAAGATAGCGAGTCTTTTACAAAATGGCATAAGGGTTTAGGACCCTAGACTATCTGGTTTTGTTTCCATGTGTCGTTGATTATATAGAAATTCTTAGCAAGGTATGATCAGCCCTTGAGCCTACTTTTGATGCTTTAAGTAAAAGGCCAGGAGCAGGACAGGAATCATAGAAAGAATAAAAAAATATAAGAAGCAGGAGAAGGTGGTGTACGCTACGAACGATAGAACATATATGTACTTTCTGTGGTATATCATTAAAAATCAACATATAAGATCTAAACATGTCGCCTCCCTTGTGCCCGTCAAGTTGACGGGTGCCATTAATCTAGTGTTAACCATAAGTTCTATCATTTGTTTTTTAAAATGTAAACTGTGCATTGTGCGTTGTGCGTTGTGCGGTGTGCGGTGTGCGGTGTGCGACGGTGTTGTTAGTCGTACTAAAAAAATATTTGATTTGAATTCAATCGGAGTGATTATAAAATAACTCAACCTGTAGATGGGATACAAATAAATGTACGCAAGTTTTTTCGGTACACATCTGAATCGTTACCCTTGTTGCCTTAAAGAGTAATAGCGACCGAGTAGAAGACATGCACATCATCAGAAATCATGTTCAACAGCAACGGGTTAATAGGGCCGAGTTGTATTTAAGGAAACTTATTAAAGACTGATTGTGCTCTACAATGTTTATGTTTCCTTTGAATTCTTGCTACTGTTTATTTATATTTATGTACGTGTGTGTGTGTGTGTGTGTGTGTGTGCATGCGCCTACGTGTATACGTTAAATTGACAATCATTACAAGTCTTTAAACAAAATCACTGACACACACACACACACATGTATGTTTAGCGGAGAGGAGGCTTTTGTTTCAGCTCAATCTTCAGAAAGCGGTTAAAATTCTTTTTGGACTCACGAAAACCTATCTTATCTGATGTACGAATTTTGATGTTATTGTTGCTTCTTTTGCCGTTTTGTGTTTATTTTTCTTTTCATTCAATCTGCTGCTCTTTGTTGTTTTTGCACTCAAGCATTAAATCAATTGTTGTTGAGAGTAGAAATTTGCAATGATCGTGTGAAATGTTCAATGTTTTGCTGGCCTAAAAAAAACAAGAGGAACAAGAGGAACAAGAGGAACAAAATCGAACGCGATTGTCATCTATCAAACTTGATGCCTTATGCAAATGATTATCATCGTCGTTGTTTTCTTTTTCCTCCTTTTTGTTGTTTTCTGCTTAATGAAGCCGTATTAAGAAGCTGCCATATTACAGCTGAGCTAGCACACGAGCTGGGTTTCTTCCTCCTTCTCTTTTTTTTTTTGTTTTTTTTGCTTTTTGGAGTTTCTTGCTAAATGACCAAAAAAACAACCAAATAGCAATAATAACAAGAAGAACAATTTTAACAGAGCGAAACGAACAATGAAGAGAGTTAACAACTTAATTGGATTTGCATGTAATTCTTGCAGTTGTTGTTTAAATCGTCAAAAGAAGCAAAGCAACAATTGTTGTTAGTTCTTGTTGTTCAATGCTGGCACTCAATCACCGATAAGCATACATAAAAAAGGACATAAAATTTTTTATACACATGCATATAAAAAAAAAAAAAAAATGTATATCAAGAAAACTCCTTTCGTTTAAATATTTAAATAATAAATAAAAAAAAGAACAGATATCGCAGATTAAGAGAAACGTCGCACTTCTTCAATGAATTAACTTATCAACAGCAGAGTAATGGTTTTTGCAAGTTTGAAGTCAGTGAGTATTATGAAAGATACTCACTTCATTCTTTCATACTCACTGACTTAACAACGCATTTAATGGGTGCTTTCATGTACTTTCATATCTATCGGTGAAATTGATAAAGTCATGCGAAGTGTCAATGTACACCATGGTTGAGTTCAACGATGAAACAACAGTTTTCCATTTAATATTATTGCGTTACTCAGTGTATACAAACGCTAATCATATCACGGTCAGAATTGATTTTTCGGCATTCATTACTTTTGTTGTTTGATTTGAAAAAATCTGCTGTCGAAGCTTATCAAACACTGTTAAAAGCGTATGGTGATGCAGCGCCATCATATCGCAATTGTCGGTTGGAAATCAATGGCAAAGAACGACCTGGAGGAGCAGAAAAGTTCGGAGACAATGAATTGCAAGACTTATTGGACGAAAATGCAGCGCAAACTCTCAAAGAACTTTCGAATAGCTTAGCAATAAATAAATCAACCGTTTTAGGGACGTTTACATGCGACCGGCATGGCCCAAAAGGAGCAAAATTGCTACCATACGATTGCCTGCCGGACAAAAAATGGGAGAAAAGAAGTTTTCTGTGGCGTAATGTGACTGGCGATAAAAAGTGGATCTATTACGACGCTGAAGGCGTTGTTCGATCATTCCTTGATAGAAAAATTATTCCAATAGTCTCCAATACATTTCGCATTTTATGGGCCCTTTGATGTGTTTGGAGAATAAACAATAAACGTATTTCGGGTATACTTTACCGTCGGACGCAATAACAGGGTACGTGTAATTGGGGAAATACGGAGAGTGTGCTTATACAAAGAGTACTGTAAAAGTACAATGAACTCAGCTAACCCATCATAGAGCACCCACTTAACAATATATCAGATTACGGCTGTCTTCCTATAATCGCAGTATATGCAGTAATATGCTGCATGAAACCTATTGTTAACCGGAAAAATCGAGTCAGGACTTGTGCAAAAAACACACAAACTTGTATATAAATCCGCACTCAATCATCTTCTTACAAAGGAGTGGATCGTGCTTACAACCGGGTAAGCGCACAACTTATTATAGCTAAGGTGACGACCGGATCGGCAATAAATGTCAGACGCCTCGGCGCCCATGTAGACAGATGAGTAAAAAATAATCAGCTTTTTTTTTTACCATCACCATTGGCCCTATCTACTCACTATAAAGATCCTTCAACATACACTTAAGTGTCATTATGAGGTCTTACCAGAAAATCTTAGAATCGTTTACTTACTCTTATTGCAGACGCCCTTTATGATGGTGAACACAATTTCGTCAGTCCGTTCCGGTTATCATGGAAAAGTATACGAAGCCTACATAAAGTAAAAGAAGCGTGGAAAGTGTATCTCTTTCGCTCGTATTGCGCAAGGTAAAGTCGGTCGCCTAGCAGCCATATTCTAGCGTTAAGACCAATCATTAGTAGTAAGAGGAAACATGTGTTTTCTTATCGCGGTTTTTGGAATATCTTTTTATATAAAATTCGCTCGGAGCGATAGTAGCAGTGAAACTCTTCAATATCGAAGGTATTAAATGCTTTTGCTTGATGTCTTTCCGATGTAGCGCGGAGGTGGGAAAACTGTCTCTTAAAAATTGAAATAGAGTTTTTTTCGCTTCGTATATCTGTGTACGTATATCGCCATTTTGGCTGCGCAGACTTCGGAACTTGTATGGCCTGTACTACTATAAGAAGAGAACACTTATCATGCTATAGGCACAAATGTGAAGAAATTTTAGGGAACGGGACCGGAAGATCCATTGCACGGCACGCATAGCCTTTGGGCCTAACTTACGATACATTATGGCGTATATTGTATTTGGATTTCCGTCTTCATCTTTGCAAAGTTCAGCTAATACAAGAACTGAAGCCGACTGAGCAGGCAATGCGTACAAGAGTGCTCGAGCAACAGCGTTTGGGCGATGATTTTTCGCACCGAATTTTCCTCATTCATGAAGTTCATTTTGCACTTCGTGGATATCTGAACAAACAACTACCGCGAAAGGATCCTTGCCTATAAGGTGTTCTCGTAAGGAATCTATGGATAATGTTTGATACCACAAAGTGTGGTGAGATCCAAACAAAATATTGAGAAAAAGATTTGATCCAAATGTGAATCAAAAATCAGTTTTATTTACCTTTACTATATGTATATAAATATATGTCTATATATGTATATAGATTAATGCAATCGTATTTAGATAATTAATGATTTTCAATAACAATAACTTTTTCAACAATGAATTATTCATTTTTTACTAGAATGAAATCTTATTCGTTTGGCTTTGACTTTTCCGCAACATTTATTATGCGTTTAACGTGTACACACGTCATCGCTTCATTTTGATTATTCATCGCATGAGGGACTTTTAAAAATAAATTCTGCACTTAGCTCCTTAAATATATACAAATATATATATTAAGAGCAAAAGTTTACATCACACAGTTACACACACAGTGTTATGTGTATCCAGTGAAACGCATGAACATGCGTTGCTTAGAGTAAATTAAAAGACCGCTTATTTTGGACAAAAGCATTTAACCTAAATAGCTGAAGAAATAATTACAACTTACCGACAAATTATCACAATTGAAGCGTGAATGAATTTTCATTGCGTTGATGTGTTGGTGAAAATAACTGAGTGATGGAAAATGAACGCGTCACATACACATTTTTACTTATATAATATTTGTGTTATTTGTTACATAACTTCAAGCTTCAAGTTAGATTTTGGTTTGTTTTGTTTCTCTTTTTGTTTTCTTTTGTTTTTTCCTTTTTCCCCTTTAATCGGAAATAATGAAAACATCGCAAATTTATGGCAATTTAAGCAATAATTATCACACTTTAAATGCCACAATCATGCAATTGGGAAAAATGCCTTTTCATACACACCCCGACGCCGATGTTTGTAATCTAGAAATTGCCGCGAATGTATAAATAACAGAATTTATATAAAATAATTGCAGAGTAAGTAGTAATAGAAAAAGAGAAAAAGAGAAAAAACCTAAAAAATCTTATGCTCGTTACATAATTCATACATAAAAGGCATAAACATTAAATAGTATAACGAAAAGAAAAATAGAAGAAAAAAAACTAATTGCTTGCAGTCGTCCAGTTGCTTGGGCTCTATGAAGATGTCTTAGCGAAAAGCTTATTGAAAACGCATAAGAGTTTCGTCTTTTTTTCCTTTTCCTTTTTTTTTTGTTTTTGCTTTTTTCCCTTTTTTGTTAGCCGCACACAACTTCATAACAAAACAATGAATATTGTTTTCTTCAGTAGTTTTTTTTCGTTTTGCTTTTTTTATTTGTCGCTGCCTGCGGCAAAATCGTATACTCTTTCAGAATAAGAGCAAACAATGTATAAAAGGGGCTGCAGTTTGTATGGCAGTGGCGAAGGCGTTACTCTCATCGGTTATAGGTAAGATCCGTATTCTTTACACTTACACTTGCACTTATGCTATTCGCAATACATGCACATTAACAGCATAACGCATAACTTTTATTGCCTCCGTTAATTCTCGTATCGGTGGCCGGAAAATATTACAAACATATATAAATAAATACATATATATATATATATATATATATATATATATTATATATATATATATATATTATATATATATATATATATT
>KK502689.1:35318-112060 GCA_000688735.1 Glossina austeni
TGCATGCATGCATGCATGCACGCACGCACGCACAAGAGCTGCCTATACAATACATATATAAATATAAATATAGATAAATGTCTGAGCAGCAATCTTTTGGACAAACAATTCGTTACAGACTAACGCTAATCAATGATGATATGTTTATATACAAATAGAAAAAAAAAAAAAAAAAAACAAGTGCGTTTGCGCGTTGCAGGAGCTTACTGATCGCGTTGAGTTTTAATTTTGCACTGCTTTCGAATTGTTCACAAAGAGTTTTCTCAAGTCCATGTCTGGACTTTTAGTGGAGCAGCCTTCACTTAATGCGCAATGCATTGGAATATGAATGTATAACATGCAGCCAGAAAGACCGCTTCCCCATTAACTGCACAAGCACAAGCACAAGCACAAGCACAAGCACAAGCATACATATAAATTTATTTCATGTAAACACTGGTGGTGCTGCTGCATGTGGCAAAACACGATTGCGTCCATTTACACCGGTTTGTTCTATGGCTATTACTTTGAAATTCAGGCATACCTACATTACGTACATACATAGGTTCCTCTTCTTGTACATATATATACATATATATATATATATATATATATGTATATATATATAGACCGGAGTATATAGGGTTTTCCATAAGGGTTTGCGAACGCAGTTGAACATCTTTAAAAGACGATATGATCATCTGTTGTTTTCAAATAGTTAGTCGATGATTACACTGAAATAAAATTAAGTAAACCGAGCGAAGTCCTAATTATTTTTCTTAGCATTTGAAATTATCCTTTCATACTATTTTCCTTCTTTTTAGAAGACGATTAGTTTCAGAACAAAATTACATCTCGTTTCATGCGTGCGACATATAATTCCGGCGCACGACTAAAGTGAATACATAACGTTTATCAATCGCGCATACATCTTCCAGGCTGCCGCCGCTCCCTATTCTCCTGTTATCACCAGTTCTTCACTGCTTTTAAATAGAGTTCGACACTGACCGGAGGTAGGAGGAAAGTGGCCCATACTTATATACCCTCATTCTGTTACTTCAGGGGTAGCAGGACCATTACGCTTTGAGAAACGCCGCTGTCATTTATCATATGAGCAGACTGTCTCGGCATGCAATCTTATATATGTATATATCTATAGAAATGTTCTTCGCTGACCATCACCGTATTAATGCACTTAGTGATTGATACTTATAGCAAAAACAAACATTAAGTACAAATTAATTTTCATGGCAACCCGACAGCTGCTACATCCTTTGAGGACAAATATTTAAAATTTAAAATGTTTTTCCACAGGACTGCAAAGACAAGTTTATTGCCAACATAGTGGATACTCTATCTAACATGACCTAAGTATAATACCTCCGATTTGTCGGTATTTCAAAAAAAGGGGCCGACAAACTTAGGATCAAAATGATAACTCGAGAGTTATATGTCAACGTATAAAACCTTGCCACGATCTTTAGAAATGTTCAAATGAATAGAACTTTGGTCTGAATTTAACGCAGATTTAGCAGATTTTTTTCACATATTTTCTTATTCAAGTTCTCATGTAACTGAATCAACTGAGGTGATTTTTTCCTTAACTAAATCAACTGCAATTAATCAACAGATTTCAAGAAACAAATCGGCGACATTCATTTAATCATTCCTAGCACCTAGCACCAAGAGCCCTTGAGCATTACGAAATCGAATTGTCGATAACATCGATTTTAAATTTGAACCTTGAGACTTGAACTCAATGGCCGTCGGTTCACTGAGAACTCAAGTGCGGTAGAGTTTTCAATAAAGATGCTAGTGCTCGAAGACTTTAGTCTTACAATGTATTTCGCTACAATAACAAGGTTGAACCTCGGGAATTCCCCCAAACGCAGTCATTAGATTCAAATAATCTCTTCATTCAATTTTTATACCGTTTCGAATATCTTATCACTGTAGGACATTCTGCACATAAGTCACTTAGCTTATTAAAGCACCTTCACTTTAACCAACTGCCTAATCTAAACCATTTGATGTGTGAGCTTAAAACTCCTCTTGTGTTCATTTTGAAAAACGTAGTGTTTGTCGGTAGCGCCTTTGTTTTACTGCCAGGAAGTTAGCTTCTGTGTAAGGCAACAAAATCAAAGTAGGTTAAAAAATTGTATAATGACCTCTCGAATAAGTAGCTCCTTACTGCAGAGATTTCTTCAAATAAGTTTATGGAACAGCCTACATTCGGTGCATGTTCATCAACAGTCGTAAGATGTGATAAAAAAGAAAAAAAAATTTACTTGTTTTTATATTCCGTTCTTTTTCCTCTTAGTTTGTGTTTTTGTGTGTTATTTTTCTCTATTGAAAATGGAACCTGGAAGAAACGAAATGACGAACAACGACAACAACAGCAAATAGTGGGGATAAACAACCAAATTAGTTGCTAAAGAGAAAGAGAGTGCAAGTGGCTGCCACCAGTTATGTGGTTGTTGTTCTTTTAATTGAAATGCAGTATCTCTTTGTATGGTTGTTGTTATTGTTATTCTTTCTTGTTGTTGTGTTCTTTTTTTTTTTTCTTTTCTTTTTCCTCCTCTTTTTATTTATTTATTTATTTTTTTTTTTTTTTGCTGCTGCTGGTCTATCAATACGTTCATAGATCCTCAAATGCATTAAGTGGTTCATACATATGTACTTCCATTACTTTCTTAAAAAGATGGTTAGAATCATTTTTTTTTATTTCTTTTTGCTTTTCTTTTACTTACAATATTCATAGAGGAGGGAATATTATTTATGCATGTTTATGTGTATGTTTGTTTGCATTTTCTAATACGATGATGATTGCATCTATACGGTAAAAGAACTTTAAGGCGTACATATAAGTAATTATGTGTGTGAATACGTTCGTATGCACATGTTTATGCTGTTGATTAAAACTGGATAGAAAATGTCTCCGTTAAGTTGTGCAATATATTACAAAGCCAAAGAAAAAAAAAGAAAAAAAAAAAAAAGAAGAAAACAAAAACACTATAAGAGCCTCAAAGTAAATGTGCAACTGTGTATGCTCAGAACTGTTCACACTGTGCGCCCAAAATTTTTTCAACTTTTATTCAAAACTATTTTGCGCCGAACCGTTTGGTGCAAAGATTTGAAGAACATTTCCATTTAATGGCATTGCGAGCTTCTCAATTACGAAAATGAGTTACGATTCAGAGCATGAGCTCAGCTGTTGATTTTATTAACGAGGAGAATGTAAGGCTATCAGTAAGAAGAAGAAGAAGAAGAAAAAAAGAAGAATATTTTCATTTCTTTTTTTCTTTTCTTTTTTCACTTTTGCTGGAAGATGCCGTTTACTGTTACTCAACAGGTTACGATTTTAAATAAAACCCACCTTTCAAGTTGAGTTATTTATGCATACAACAAACAACAATGTCTGCTTTTATACATGCTACATCTGTAGGTGTGTGCATATATATATGTGTGTGTGTGTGTGTTTATATGATATATTTGCAAACACTTTAATACTCACATTTGAAAATTGTAATAAAACGTAGATTTTGTCTAAGTTGGTGATGAGTGCGTCTTCAATGGTGTCGCAGCAGTTGAGTAATGTTATCTATCCAGGTTAGCAAAAGTAACGTTACTTTAAAGTCCTCTGATTAAATCTTTCTACGCTTAATGCGGGTAATAACCCGCTTCTTCTCTCCTATGCGTATAACTGCTTTGAGATATGAAGGACTAATGTTCCGTTTACGTATCGCATCATATACTTGATGCTGATTCAAATATCGCAACACGAAGAACAACTCGAATAGAATTGGAACTGGAACTCTCTTGCCCAGGAAAATGTTACGCAAGAATCTACACGATCTACATGTGGGAAATATGTAAAGCTAGTGGTCGCCTAAAAAGCATACGGACGGTAAATTCTTTGCGCTTTCCACGTTATGGCTTTTGTTAGAACGGTTATCGATCTCCCCTGGGAGTGTAAACAGCTCAGCTGTCATTCATCAGCGACACATAAACCCCTATTAACTGCAAGCAGAAACTAGAACGAGAAACCTTTTGTTGAACTTGTTGTTAATATCTATCTTGCAGTTCTTGTTGTTGTCAACCGAATGACATCTCACTTGAAGTCAGCGGTTTCTTGTTTTCAACTAAGATGTTTCTGTGCTCCCTGCATATACCAATAGCTGACATAGTTGCATACGATGCGATTTACAATCTACCGTCAGGAGCGAACGGAGCGAAGGGAGAAGTTGCTCAACGTTAAATAAGCTAACAGAGAGTAACTAGTATTATAAGGGCTTGAACGAAACTTTCGTGCATGACGAACAACTCTCTTACCTAGCATAGATTTCTACATGAACCTGCACGATGTATATTCCGGAAATACATATAGTTAGTCTTCTCCTAGAAAGGGTATCACGGAGAAAGAGAGAGAGAGTAACTAATACTATAGGGTGCTGAATAAAACTCTCAAAAAGTATTTACTAACTTTACGCTTTATATGAGCACATAAGTTATGTCATTACTTGGTAGCCAGAAATAGTCGAACTCGGTGCCGCAAAAATGCTAATTGTGAGAAGTGTGAGTGTTTCTGCTTAATTCGAAGCTTTGCTCCGGTTAATCATGATATATGACGAACAAGAGATATGCTACGATACCGAAAAGGACAATAACACATAATGTAGGCTAAAGGAACTGCGAACATCGACTACAAAGCCGAATATCCATAGCATCCAAATGCTCCCAAAGGTTCGCTGAGTGTAATATGTTAAGAGTTTTTATATCTAAAACAAATCATTGCGAAACGAGAGACAACTGAGACTGTGGTTTTTCAGAATGATGGCGATGCTATTATGCGTGAAGATATGGTTACGAGAGAGCTGTTTCCCAAATGGACTCGGCATACATTACAAGCCTTTGTTCACAACAGAAAAATTGCAAGAGTTGAAGTTCATTTTTCCGCCTCATCAATCGTATTCTCCAGAATCGACAACTGGCGACAAATGATGAGATCATTGAGGAAACGGGAACGGATTGTGAGGATTTTAAAAGTCGTTCTTTAAAAAACCTATAGAAAGGTTATTAGGAAAGCATTGAAATTGAATGCATCGCTCTTAGAGGAAACTAACAAATTTTGGTGAATAAAGTGAATCTTGCTGTGGTGTTTTGCTTACTTGGTGTTCCAGTACCTTATAAACCAATGTAGTATATATGCTATAAAATAGCATTAAAGCAGGGAACGTGTTCGGTTATTAAATTAAAATGTTAGAAATAAAAACTACCGCCCATTCGTTTTATATGACAGTGTTCGTGTTTATTGGAAAAACAAAAAAACAAAAAAAACAACATTATGTTTAAGCTTTTAAGCATTTTTCTTAAAGTGATAAACTGCAGCTACTATTAGATTGTTGGAAAAGTAATTTCGTCTTTTCCCCTAACAGAAGACTTAAGAGTATCTTTTCGCAGGCACCTCCGCACTTCAACCTCCGCCAATTCCAATGTTAAGCCTCGTTCTCATTACATCCTTTTATAGCTGATCAATTTGGAATTTCTATCACACAGAATTTATATAAATCACAGTACAAACGCAATTCACTATGGAATTGAAACAACTCGTTATAGGATAGGTTTAAATCTATGTAGCTGTGTAACTCATGCCAAATTTTTCTTTTACGGGTAAAAGCAATTATGCCAGAGGCAAGAAAAAACCTTTGGTTAACCATACGTTCTATCAAAGAGAAGCAATTTTATATGAATTCTACACCATTTCCTTTTTGAACTCTCTATCCGAAAGGGTGCGACAATACAACCACTTTACTAGGGCTTGTTTGTGAGAAATTTCGCACTTCTTTAGCATTTCGAAACCGCGTACCAGCCAAGCCATGCTGCATCGATCAGCACGAGTGGTAATCAGCAGGCGCTATTTTTGGTAAGTATGCTGGGTGCGGCAGAGCTTTCCAATCGAGAAGCAATAGTGCGCCCCCGAAAACTGTTGCAACGTGCTGGTCGCGCGTTGTCACACAAGAGGAAGACTTTGCCTTTGGACTTTTTTTTCACAATACATCGTTCAATTTCGGCTTTACCAGCTCGTAACGTACTACATATTGTTGGTCCCACCATATGCACAGCATATGATGACCATGACTATTCCGTTTCGGTCTCGATGTGGATGTCACAATACGTCACAGAGAACTTCTCTTCTTTTGCCTGGCAAGCGACGTTTAAGCGGTTCGAAATGACAATGTGTGTAAACGTTTAGAAACAATTGATTCATCAACAGCTAAGCTTTTTGAAAGTTCTTTAAAAGTTCTTTGAGAGTTTAAGCTGGATTTGCGTCCAATAAGTCTTGCAATTTATTGTCTTCCTCCATCTTTTTTTGTCGTTGGCATCAAAATCACCGCTTTTAAACCGTTGAAAGCACAACCGGCAGTTGGGATATGATGGAGCGGCATGACCACACGCTTCTTAAACTATTTGATAAGCTTCGGCAGCAGATATCTTCAAATCAAACAACAAAAGTAATGAATGACGAAAATTCAATTTTGAGTGTGGTATGAGTAGCGTCTGTACCCACTGAGTAACTCACCGTCGTTTCATCATCGAATTTAACCATAGTGTGCGTTGAGACTTCGCCTTACTTTATTATTTTCACCAATAGATAGAAAAGATGTGCAAGCACCTAATAGTGTTCGATAGATTTCACTTTCAAGAGGCAGAAGTTTAAAAAGAAAAGCCTTACATGCTAGTGTTTTAAGACTTCACGCTTACAAAGAGTGCCTAAATTAATTGTAATAGTAATGGTAATTAAAAAAAAAAAAAATAATAATAAAAAAATAAAAATGTAAGGAACAAATATTCCGCCTAAAGTCAACTCGCTGGTTACGAAGGATTCGTATAGTAAGCCTTATATTTTCGCAACCGACAAAGTGCGCGAAATTATTTCGTTGCAAAAAAAAAAACTCAAGTCTATCCCTTTTTTTCCAACTTAACTTATTTGGCTTAAGAAGAGATCTTTCTTTGGCGAAAGCTTTAGAGAAAAAACTTTTCGAATTCTTTTTCCAGTTTATGCTTATCTTAGACTTACTTAGTAGTACTCAGTTTTATTTAACCGTAAACTACATTAATTTAGTAATTTATCATCGTCTTCATTAAACTAATTCGTCCAAGGTGTTGCTCATTATTTTAAATTGATATTCGCACACTTACCCGACGAGACTGCGTGACCGAACGAATGACTGACTGAATATGGGCGAGAGGGTGAGCAAGAGAGCCGGAGCAAGTGTTATGATATTAGAATAATGAATTTTGCAGGCAAACAACAAGCAAGCGTTGTACATCAGTTCGCCGTTAACGTTGTTGTGCTGGTGCTGGTGCTGGTGCTGGTGCTGGAGCTGGTGCTTGCGCTAGTGCTTATGCTTGACTAATTAGTTTTTGACAGTAATCTAACAAGTTTCAATACATGTGCAGAGATTTTACGTCAATGTGTCAATAACAACATCTATAGCGAAGCAAGTAAGATGGTTTGAAGCGATAATTTAAAATCCTGCCATGTTATAGAAAATTGGTTGACGTAAATGTACGAGTCGTGCACGCACCAATCTTTTAAGCGAACCTCATACGTACGTGCATACATATTTACCGATCTGTAACCATATTGCATAGTTGAGCATACGGGCATTTCTGACAAATCAATGGTGTGCTTTTTGACACAAAGTGCATCATCAAACTATAAATTATAAAAAAGAAGAAAAATTCATTTCATTTATTTATATAAAAAAAAAATGGAAAACATAACAAAAATTTTTTAATCTTAAAATGGATTAAAAGCAAAGCGCGCAAGTAAACGCGAACTTATAAACAACAAAAATGTCTCGTGTTATTGTTGTGTGATGTATACGAGTGTGTGTGTGTGTGTATATATGTACGATTGCAGCAGTTCAGATCTCAGTTGGGCAATGCAGAAAATTAATGTGCACTCATCACGTTTCTTTCATGATCATGAATTATGTAGGTACACTTGAACATATATTACATTTTGCTACAGCACCACCGTAACATACTATACACGAACAACATTCATGTAAAATAATCAAACATAAATTTATAAAGCAACAACAACAACAACAACAACAACAACAACAAAAGGCAAAGAAAAGGAGAGAAAAAAAAAAAAGAGCATGGTTTACACCTTTCCAAAGCAAAGGACGCTGGTGTTGTGAATTGGTTTAAGAGGAACATGCCAAGACAATTATAGCAGTTGTAAATCTATATAAGAAATGTCTGCTCAATGAATGAAACCCCGCATGCTAAGGTCTTTCCTATATATATGTATGTATACATGCATGTATGTATATATGTATGTATGTGATCACAAGTTTATATCAAACTCTTTAACAAGCTCTGCGCAGGCCTTTAATTGTATTGTTTCTCACTTTCAGATACAAGTTAAAGTTAAAAAAAAAAAAAATTGTATATCTTCTTGTTCTTATCCCTGAAAGAATGGCTCATAAATTCTAATGGAATTAAATTTTGTTTCTTTGCTTTTTTTCTTTTTTTTTTTTTTTTTTTTTTTTTTTTTTTTTTTTTTTTTTGTAAACTTTTCAATGCAGGTTTAATTTTTTTTTTGAATACGAAAGCAGCAAAAATTAACATTATGATGAGGCAATCATTTGTCTCTAAACACGTGATAAACTTTTAACAAGTTTTATCACATAATTTTTTATAAAGCATTTGATAAAATGCCATCACATACACATACATGCGTGCATAAAGGCATCAACGACAAAAACTGCATTATAAGTATTGTGTCACAACAGCACAATGCCTTGCCTTCAGGGGCGAAAGAACGTTAGCAACAACATGACTTCTTTGACTATCTAATAATCCACACGGAAGAATTTCTACACAATGCACACACACTTAAACGCATACATATGCAAATGTGCTTGGACATAAGATTTACATGAGTTTAAACATCTGCAAGCTTGTGCAGTTAGCTTTAAGTATGAAAACCACATAATAATAATAAAAACACAATTAATTAAGTGTAAAATTTTAAGAAAGGTGTTGAAAACATCTAAAGAGATGACGGCTAGATATATAAATACACATAAACAGATGGGTTTTTAAAGACATACACGCTTCATTACATCGTACTGTGCCTGTAACGAAATGCTTTTTGGGATCGAAATAAGCCGCCTGCCGGCTTCCTTTTATTGCAAATGGACTCAACCATCTTACTATTCTTTCATAAAATGCGCTCAACATTCTTCCTTTTGAAATCCAATACCTTTTATTATGGCTAGTTAAAGATTGGCTTACGGCGATGTGTTAAAATAAACATAAATTTTTACTGGTACAAAAGACATAAATAAAGCAATTTTCTTCTTCTTCTTCTTCTTCTTCTTATTTTTTCTAACCAATTCACTAATAACTTGTGCTTTGTCTTTTTAATTTTCTGCCTCATTTTCAAAAGGTCTTGAAATTCATTTATTGCTTCTTCGCTTTCCGCTTTATTTTCAAAAAGCCTTTCATTACCCAATTACAGAACAAAGGCATACTAAATTTGTGTGAATGTATGCAAGACCCAGAAGGATTTGAGGTAGAACGAACTCTTTATCCGCGTCATTTGCTTGTGCTCAATCTACAAGCCGCAAATTTTTGAGATATTTTGGTGAAAGTCAAGAGCGAACGCTATTGAATCTGATTCATATCAGACCGCCCATACTTCCCATATAACGCTTCAAGTTTGAAAAGTGGTTACATGACCACTTGTGAGGTGCATGAATAGTGAGCCGTGACCCATTGCTTTGCTTTTAATACTTTTAAAGAACGATTGCTTTATTTTTATTTAATCCATGCTCTTATTTAATCGCACTACCTCCCAATTTCCGTCTTAAGCATCACGAGGGAAAAAGGTGTAACAGTAAGGAAAGGAATATAAGCCATATTCGAGGAATGCCATTGGGAAGGGTATGCCCTCCTTTACGGAGCACGTATACCTCTCGGATGATTGTACGACTTTAGCAAATGCAATACGAACTCGTTAACTCAACTTTTTACCATCATCTCGAATCCTTTTCCCCTTTTTGGCTTGTAATTAGCGGCTGCTTCATTGACTGGGTGACATTTCCAACAATTCACCCGAATTAATCCATTTTAACGATTAGCTCTGTATGGCCTACAAATCCCAATTTTGAATTCGAATTTCGTTCTTTTACTGTAAAATTTTCTATCTCTTTAATGTACAAGCGCGCTTCCATCACGAGCCGTCTCGTCGTTTTAACTATTAACCAACGACTCCCTAAGTTGCCTGGCTTCTGCCAAGTTTTCAAGCAGTTAATCTGAATAGATTCGTTATATTAATTACCTTCCCATACATCCCGTCCGCCAGCCCGGTCGTGGTCCTCAAATGCCAGCCCTACAATTTTCAATCTCGGTGGCCGGCATATTCACTCTTAGCTCCGTGTTGCTAGCTGTTGACTTGTTGAATTGTATTGATAGCGCCAACATTTCCACCAATTAACGTAAACTAATGTCTCAATATACGTTACATCACCACACATTTCTCCTTTTGTAGCTAAATATATCGATTACGAACAGGTGCGATAGAATTTCAATGATTCATTGATTAATATGGGAAAGAAATTTAGGTGAAGGCTGAATGACAGAACAAATGTCCGTGCACACCAGTTTACGTTATCGGTGGAAGTAAGCAGACTTTTTCCTTGGAATTTCTTTTAAAAGATCCCATCAACTAAATCTCAAAGTCTACGAGAAATGAACAGATGTTAGTAAGGCCTTCGAGAGAGATGGAGCATATCGTCTGTTATGCTGGAATAAAACATAACACCCTACACCATTTGTAGTACAAGGATATATTAAGTTAAGGTGTATGTGTAACACCCAGGAGGACTTGATTCCTTGATAGATCCACCCTTTGTTTTGTTTTTATTATTTAAGCATGTCGGTCCGTATGACCGTCTTATTTTCTTGTGTTCAATCGGCAAGCCGCAAATTTTTAAAAAAAAATAATTCCATAATAATTACCGTCGAGCAATGAGCGTCAACTTTCAGCTTTCAACTTTGCCTTATAAACAAATTCGTCTTTCTATAAATTATCATTTAAAATATGTTTGTACTCACTTCACTACACACAGCTCGACTCCATGTTGCTTGCAAAAAGGTAAAAAAAAAAAAATAAAATTAAAATAAAAATACATGCACGAAATTTGCTGTGTATTTATAAGTTTGGTTGTGCATAAGATGCTTGTAGTGGTGTTGCTGTGGTGAAATGCTGTTTACATGTTTAGTTTTCCCAATCTGCACTTAAGTATTTGAATGAAATCTCTATAATTTTTATTAAGCCGATAATGTTCTCAAATAATCGTTAACCGTTATTATCTCTAATACCGGCAAAGAACATATTGTGTTAACGATTACTGTTATTATTTCAATACAACGAAACATTTGTGTGCAAACAGCCATACACTTCCTACACACATATATATAATATTATGCCTAAACATATGCAACATCATTTTCGGGGGAAAAAAAAACAAAATTATATTTTATAAGTTTTCTCAGAAGACGCAACGATCAGAAACTCATTTCAAACAAATATTGACTTTCTTTACGATAATTTTAGATTCACTTCAAATATTCTCATAAGCAGTTAACAAAAGAATTTGGTGAAGACTTCGATATTATTGGGTTATACATTAACTTGTGTTTGGTTTATTTGGATATATAAATGACTTGGATTATATTCTGTAAAAAATGTTTGGATATGTGTCTCAATATCATGAAAAAAGGTTTTTGCTCTCAAAGCGACCAAAAGCTATTAAGGGAAAGTCATGAAATTCCTCTTTTAAAGCATTACAGGAAAATTTAGTAACTAAAGGAGAATGCATCTGTTTCCCTTTTTTTTAGGCAAATGCAAAAAAAACCTCTGTACTACTCTAATTTTTATTAAAAATGAAAAATGGATGGATAGATAATAAATGATTGGAAAATAGAAAATGAATGATTGGGAAACAAAAATATAAGAAAGCTACAGACTGTAGTTTGTTTTCTAATTTTCTGCATTTCTAATATGCTTTCTAAAAATGAAAAATGAATGTATTTGATTTAAACACATCAAGGCCCACCGTTCAATGCCCTACAGTTAATCATATAACAACTTTTCGTTCCGAGATATTTTCAAAAACTGCGACCTGTAAGTTGAACACGAGGAAATAAGATGGACAGACAAGCGTACATCAGAATCATTTTAAAAAATGGGTCTACCTCAAGTCCTTTTGGGTGTTGCAGACATCTGCCCAAACTAACATACCCTTGCATCACAATTGTTGCAGGGTATAAAAAGATAAATGATCCTAATCATTGACTAACATGACACCCTATCACTTAGAATTCACTACAATTCTTCGCCTTTTATACTTCCCACAGTAACGCAAATCGACAACAGAAACCACTTAAAAAGCAGCGGGTTTCTAATATTAAAAGTTTTGATTATGAAACACTGATTATCCATTTATTAGGGGGAGCAAGTTCTGCTTGTCAAACGGGACATGAGGAGGAAAAGCTCGGCAATTTTTATATACGACATTAAACTGATATAGTGAGACGCAGCACAAGAAGTTTAAAGATTTCAGGTGCTTCTCAGGGCATCCTCGCACTATCGCTCGTATATATGCTTATGTATAATACGTATTGTAAATATATATATATATCGTACGAGAAGTTGCTTGTGCAAATGTATACGAATCCTATCCATTTTTTAGTGTGAAATGCTTCCTCTCACTTGGTTCTTCATCATAGCATTCACTCAGACAGGCTGTACCCTCTTGTATAGAGATGCAGGGTATTTTTACTTTATATGATTGTGGATCTTGTTATGCTTCATGATCAATTATCAAGTCGGTGTTTCCAAAGCATCACTCAACGCTGTGCGTTGCTCTCTTGAGTAACGTTTTAGAGTCACTTCTGGCCTTAGTAGAGCAATTGTATCCTTCAAATGAAATGCCAAAAAAAGCTTATGCTCTTTTACAAAAAGATAATTCAACTGAGCCTAAGGACTTACTGAAAAGTAAAAATTATCTCTTCTCAATATTTTCTGCGACATTCTTTTTTTTTAACATGACCGATCATTCGGGGTATATCTACTACACACGTAACTCCATGATGGTCAGAAAGAAGTGAGGAAAAGAAAAAGATATGTGGATGTGCGCCCAGCTAGTAAGAGTTATGCCTTCATCGACTGAGAGCATTCAGTATAAGCTATGATCCGCACTGAGATTTGAACCAGGGAACACCGACGTGGTGGTGGTAAGTCTTTTGCTAGTGCGCTATGCGCCAGTCAAGAAACGTAACGTAATCCTTTCACCAAGTATTAGAGAGATCGAACGCATAGTTATATAAGTGAGGAGCTCCACCCAAGGAGGACATTTTTTTCCTTCTTCATCTTAATGAGTTTCCCGAACTGAAAATCAGAAAATAGAATCTTTTAGAATACCGCTGACGTTTCTATGCAAGGACGGAAGAGGGCAGTTTTATGATGAGTAGTTGAAAACGTATCTTTTCACTCAGGATGTGTGTGTATGCAGTAAATTCTTTGTTTAAACATTGGGCATATGTTAAGTTCACTGCTTTAAGAATAATATTATGTTCGTAATGACGAAAGCCCAATTAAAGTTGTCGCTTATCCCACGCACATGCACACGAAGACACACGACGATTTCCATCCGCGGTCTTTAAGCACATGTACGCTTTTAAGGTAAATGATTTGCTTTTGCGATGCTTTTATTTTCCTCCAAACTACGGCATGGCACAGAAAGAAAAGCTAAAAATTTGATCACGTAAACGCTATTTAGCATCTGAACATAAGGAAAGAGGGTGTGAGAGTGCCCGTGTCATAGATATGTTAAAGATACGATAGTAGATACGAGTAGGGTGCATTCTGTACATTATCCATATGTAAGCATTCCATCTGCTGTGACTTTTTGTTTACCTTTCTTTAACATTGAAACATGGTTTTCTTTTTTTTTTTTTGTTATTTTAAAATTCAAGACACAACATGTTTGGCTTAAATGGTTTAGAAATCTATTTTTCACGGAAATTGCATTTCGTTGCGTTAAGAACAAGACATCGGCATTGTTTGTAATGAAAGGAAATAACAACGACACCATGTGTCTAGGATTTGCGAGACATAACAGAGAGACGATTAATTCGTCCTGCGTAACGTATATGCATTCATATAAACAAATACATCTACACATACATAGGAAACTAAAGCAATACCATTTATATAATACTTTCCCATACGTGCATATGCTTACATACGATAGAGATGTGCGTGATAATTAATTTTACTTCAGGCCATATGGTATCACTGAGATTTGATATTTTACAATATTAAAATCATAGGATATAATATAACTTCTTGTTCACAAGCATGCACACACTAAGGTTTTCTTTAAAAAATTCATTATGGAATTGTATGACAGATATAGCCAGAGATTTAAGTTTGAATTTTTCTAGCAAATATAATAACAATAGATTCTATGGATCGTTTGGTATATGTATGTAGAGCATAGAGCATGGTATCGGGGACCTCATGAAGATTGCTATTAATCGCGAAATAAGTTCACCTATATTACCCGGTCGTTTGATCGATCTTTTGGAATACCAATCGAGATCTCAAAACCAGGTCTAGAAAAACACACTTGGTCAACTATTTAGTCTTACCACTTTAGTCGGCGTATGCTTAGTCAGTTATCTATTAAAAACACTTAGATCGGCATCAAATTCCGAATCTATTTGAATTTGTGTTCGTCTGTCCGTCAGATTTAAACATTCTCTTGTCCACATAAATGAAGCCATCGGCCTTAAATTAGGACGAAGCGTTGGAAGTTCTTGCACGCAGGATGGCACTGAAAATGGGCAAAATTGGAAGGACAGACCTACACTACTGCGTAAACTAAGAACTTTCCTATTTTCGAAGGGGGAAAAGATTGGTTTCTGCTCAAATTGCAGCAGACAAATCTATAAAAATTTAATTTTATTCTATAGGCGATGTTATTGCAGCAGTGCACAAATCGAGAAAATCGGTCACAACTACCCAATATTGTGATGCGGGTATAACGTCCAGAATCTTCGAAAACCCCATACCTGTACCACCCTTTACCAGTATTAAATTTGGAATGCATTTAAATCTGTCCGTCTATGCGTCTGCCCAACTATATAGTATGTATGAGAAATACTCCCCCGTTCATAAAAGCGAAAATATCGCAAAAAACACGCCTAGAGTTCTACCACAACTGAGAATAGCGTTACCTTCTGCGTATTTTGCTCGTTATTCATAAACTACAGCAAATACTCCCTATAAATTTTCACTTTTACTCTAAAATAATGGAAAAAAGTCAGCCACGCCCAACCTATATTACAGAGTATGGAAATATAATTTTCTTTTTTTTTTTTAGTTTTTCTTTTAGGACAACGATGATGGGTATAAAAGAATCCGTCAAAGTAATATGATGAGGCCTGAAACTGACTCGGATCTCTCATGCAAAAAATTTAAAGTTCTCAGCCGCTTCTCAGCCTAGCTTCGCATATTGCGGAATATTAAAATTTAATACTATTGTTAAGTTAGTGCCAAGTATTAATAAATTCGGCTCCAAAACGAATAGTTTGTTACTCTTTAGTAATCGATAAGATTAATATCTTAATTGTCAAAATTGTAAACGGGCTTTTGTCACCTTACGTATGGCACGCGATTTGTTAATATTCTTAGTGAGTATATAATAAGAGTTGTAGCAATATTTGCCACCCTACAGGGATTACTTGTAAATTGATGAATATTTCGTATGTAAATAAATTGTTTGGAGTTCTTTGGTGGTTATTTTTTTTATTTTCTTTGGTAAAAAAGCTAGACATTGGTGCCCTTTTGTATTGTTGTAAATACATTCAACGAACCGGGAAATATTATGAAAAAGAAAAAAATAAGAAAATGATATTCAGTCATGACCGAATCTTTTATACCCATCACCGACATTCTCTAATATTGGATAGGCGCGTCTGAGACAGGGAAAGCAAAGGTATTCACAATTCTTGTTGCATACACATTTGGGCGTTGTAGGCGCGTCCTTTCACCGGTTTGGGTCATTTTCGAATCCTTTTGGGGATTTGTAGGCTATGTCTTAATTTTTGCGAACAGGAGAATGTTTACAACATAGTTGGGCAGACGGACACATGGACAGACGTTCAGACGGTTGTCCTTAGGGGCATTGCGTATTTGAAACATGCCGAAAATTTATATACTTTAAGGAGCTTTTGAAGCTTGCTTCTATGTGTGTTATGAAGGGTGTGCAAAAAAGAAGAAAATGATATTGTGGCACACTATAAAATTAAGTAGGCGTAGTAATTTTTTCGCATTTATATGCACATACTACAGCAACGTCCACAGAACATGCGTGCAACTTGTTGCACCGTTGTCTGTTGTAGTTTGTGTGTAATGAGCAGAAAACCAATTATTCATTTCTTTTTTAAGAACCGAGTTCTTCTCGGTTTACGAAGTTCTGTAGGCATGTCCTTCAACTGATTTGGTCTGTTTTCAAAAGTAACATGCGTACTAGAACTTCCAACGTTTCTGCCAAATTTGAAGCCGGTAACTTCATTTTTGCGACAAGGAGAACGTTCACAACAGACAATACACAGACAGACGTGCAGACAGACGGACATGCTTAAATCGATTCAAAATTCGATGTAGATCAAGAATATATACTCTGTGGGGTCTCTTAGGTTTCCTTCAGAACAATGCAAACGTTTTGACAAAACGAACATACCCCCCATCCTCCGGTGGTTGACCTAAAAATGTAGTTATGTAGAAGAGATAAAATATTACATGCACATAAGAAAACACAGCTCACTAACAAATTAACAAAGGCGTTGTTTTAGGGCGAATACCTAAGCAGCTAAAATAGAAAAGTGAAAGTGAATAACGATTAGACGAACTGGAATCATCCTCCCAACGTATTTTATAAGACGCTGCTAAGTAATTGCATCAAAGCTGAAGTAAAAGTGTTTTGGAAGCTGCAGACCATCATTTCAGTATGCTTTTGATTCTCTTTTAAGTCTGCGCTATTTCTGATCACATCAGTCTTATGGTTTTATGATAGCTTTTTCTATCTCAAACTTTGCTACTTTCAGAGTTTAAGTCCACAGCATAGAAACGGAAAACCTTAAATTTTAAGCCTTTTGACAGTTCTAGGATGAAAGATATTTCCACATAAGTTGTAAGCGCAAACTGAATAACGAATTTAACAAACTTCCCCTAGCGATCTATTTAGGAAAAATTATTCATTTCTAAACGCTTAGGATTGCAGTTTTCGTGTATGAAACATATAAGCAAAGTGTCTTATGCTTCCTATAAATCTTACAAACCAGTACATTAATGTTGTCGTAGCATTTGTGACGTAATGTATTGTAATAGGCCTAGGCTCGCAGTCATGGATCATAGGTTTCACAGTGAAAATTTTATGTACGAAAGCAAGCTATAAAAGAGACTTTCTAAAGAGACTCTCATGGCTTTTATATCGTGTTGAGATACTGATCATTCAAAATGCGTACCGAGAGGAATGTAATTTTTTGTTCTTAGTTTGGTTTAAATTCGGTTACCTATGGGAAGAATTCAACATACGCGTTATACATGCTCACATGCGAAGCATAAGAATATGTAATAACAAGTTATGAATGCTATACATAGCATACAACATATAGTATAATATATGTTATAATATATGTTATGATATATAATATCTAAAATATAATATATGATACACAATATGATAACAGTATTAATTGTAATAATAATCGACGGACACAGCTTACTATCAGTAATGCGAATGAAAAAGTCATGTCCAATATATAAAATGTAATATATAGCATATAATATATGATAGATAATATGATATACTCCGTCGACTCCGTCTGAATGGCCGAGTAGACCAAGTATCTCGGCAAACATCTCAATGGTGGTGGCTTCAAATCGCAGGTGCGATAGAGTTTTCAATAAAGCCGATAACCTCAGATGCTAGTGCGATAAGACTTTAGTCTTAGAAGTTATTCCTCTAACTAAGTTAGTGATAATAATAATAATAATAACCGACTATTCGTAACACAAATGGAAAGATACGCAACAAATGCTAGCGTTTGCAATGGTAAAAACCCAATCCATCAAAAGCATCAAAAGCTAGAATGTAAAGGATAATGGGTAAAAGTCGAGACCAATGATATAGTCAGCGTTCCCAAAAACTTGGATTTTATTATGACATCACATTAAAGATTTGCATTTCAATACATGCGTAATTCATTTGGCTCGTACTTGATCACACGTTATAATTAAATGAAATTATGATTATATAGAAGTCTAGGTTCTATTATTTATTTTATTTCGACCAAAGAAATAAATTTCAGGGCTAATAGCCGAGTAAACGTTAGCAACTAAGACTACCGGCTCTTTTCATAGTGACATCTCGATTTATCTGAAAAGTTTTGACATTCACTGCACCACAGATCGGAAACACTCGTTAATGTAAGTTTTTAAAAAGTATTGTGGAACCATTCCTTGGTTGGTTTCAATTGCAGGCGAGTGAGAGTGGAAGAGCGATCTTTGAAACAAAAGTTACATGATGTGCGTGGATTTGCTTAAAGACTTCGTGTGTAAGCACCGTAATCGTATTGAATTAATTTTTTAAATTTCTTAAAGGACCTAATAACACTCATTCGACATTCGAAGCGTGCTAAAGAAATTCGTCCTTCACTCTATTTAAAGTTCTCGCTTGCTTGTGCATCGATTGTACTACGACTGCTTTATTGACGAGTTATTTCTTTCATTTTGTACATGATTTGCTTTAATAATAACCTCTCGATACTCTGTGTGTATTATCCCTTCTTAACAATAATTTATCTCTGTCTTCTCCTTTCCTCTCATTAAATTGGAATTTCCCGGCGAATATAAGGAATTTCATACTTTCCTGTAATTTACTTTCGTTTACAAATATCGAGTTAGACATTTTGGAATTTACTTTCGTTTTTTTTTCTTTTTCGAGAAAAAAGCATTATGCGTGTACGTGTATGTGCGTGTGTGTGTGTATGTGTGTGTATACAGTATAGATAAATTCCATTGTGTTGTTAACTTGCTAGGTGTGTTGTTATAATAATATCTTCTATGCTTTCGGTTATTTACATCCTGCGTGGGAAGATACATTAACTTTAAGCGGACGTATTTATTATAGGGTTGAACTTAAGCTAAGTCCCCTTTTTCTTATACCGATTCATACCGAATCAATCGATACTTGAATTTATTTCAGCTTGTCTGTCTGTCCATTAGACTCGATCTACGGAATCTATTTTTTGGGGCCCATTCGCCCACGCAAAGTTTCTCATCAAAACTTCTCTGTCCCTGTGTTCTTCTGATATCTGTCCGCGTAGCTTCGTGTGCAGCTTAAAGGTCGCAAATTTTTCAAATTATTTGACCAAATTTGACATATTGACCTGTTTTTTTGTCCAAGTGACTAACAGCCTTGCAAACGGATTTGATGAGACCGTTATGTAATGCCTTTTTTGAAAACGTGAGCACACGAAAAAAGTTTTAAAAATTTATCAGCAAGAATCGCTAAGTAAAAGTAATTCGATATTCTAAATTAATGGCCCCTCTCATCTTTCCTTCCTTTTATGGTCGGCCATGAGCAACATATATATATAGCATATTTTTACTAATCTGATATGTAACGAAGCGTCGATGTTGGAAATTGGTTTTGAGTTCTTTTTCTATTTTGCTAATTATTAAAGGAGTTCCTGAATATTTAATTTATATTTTTTTTTTAATTATTTACTTTCAAGAAAGGGAGTTGTTCTCTAGTCATAATTATTCAAAGGAGCTTTTTACTTGGACTTCGACAATACTCCTAGACAGAGAGGCAATAGTTAAGTCTTCGTTTGAAACGATGCATCAGTTAAGAGAGACGAAGTATTTCTGATGAATTCGATGGGGGTACGCATAAGTTCAGTTCTGTTAATATTTTCCGGAAAGGTTTTGCAATATGAAGCTTGGTTAGGTATTGTCATGAGGAAAAATCTATCTGTATAACCGCACTGTGCATTTTGCAACAGACGCAGCTCGTAAAACACTACACCGAGCTAATCTTCCTCAAGCGAATACCTAAGATATCCGACTATTTTTTTTTTTTTGGATAAAATAAACCCCTCCCCTTTCCCTATACGTGCAATACGATGAAGACCGCAAAGAAGCGAGAAAAGAGAAGTGGAGAAAGAGTGGCTACAGCTTAGTGGGCATGTGCCCGGTAGGCCTTTACTTTCTTGAAACTACGATCAAGTGAGCGCAAAAAGCATTGAGATCTGAACCGGCGAAAACCGATTGGTAGTCTCGACTCTTACCTACACGGGTATGCGGCGGCCATGAGTCCATGGGTCTTTGGGTTCGCGGTCCATTTTTTGCAAACACTCACTAGTCAGCTGCGCCAATTAGTTAGCAAGAGTAATGCTTCCCGTGTTCGGCGTTTTTCTCTTTCTTTTCCGCAAAGAACTCAAGTTCAAAGCTGGCGAAAATTACGTTGCATGCACTTTCACGCAATAGCTTACACTTTTGCATAAAGTTTAAAAATAATATTCATAGGCGAAGTAACGTTATGTCTAAAAAAATCGGTAATCACTTGTTTATACAGCGACCAAAGTCTTTCAATAATTTAAGGACAGAATTATTTATGATTTTTTATTCCTACCCTATAGAAATCTTCTAGAAATTGATACTTAGCGCCAAGGATTTCAAGCTGCTTTTTACGATGTTTAAGCTCGATCTGATAAATTATTTCAAAATTATGATAAGCGTTGTAAGGAAGGCCTCTTCAATAATTTCACAATTTCATGAAATTTCATTATTTTTTATGGAAAAATTATTCAAATTATTGAACGTGACTCTATTATCTTTCTATTTCATCAGGATGTCAACTTTATTATTATGACATATCTCTTGCATTGAAACATCTACACTTATCCGATGTATATATATACACACACACACACGTCGATATGTAAATTCTCATTCAATTGTGTTACTATTTATGAGAAAATCAATAAAACAAAATTGGTCTCCAGCAATGCCTTGTGTATGGCTCGTCTTAAGGAAGTGAAATAAAGTTTTGAAAAAGTATCAGAATTTATAGACATATGTGTGCGATGTTTTACGACAGAAATGTGTTCTTGACTTCCTTTTGATCTACTATAATGTTTAATAGTTACTTGTGTGTGTGTGTGTGCGCGCGTGTGTGTGATTTTCATATTTCATTTTTAAATAACAATCTTACAGAGCTTTGACGGAAGTTATGAGAGCACTTGCTTTTTCAAGCCAACCTAATACTCTTACGCTCATATCGATATGAAATTTTTTATTGAAATCACGACAATTCTATGTTTAATATATGACCCATAAGTGCTACCCATTAACTCCCTATCCTTCAACTATTGCATGTGTGAACGCAATTTCGCAGCCAACTCTAACCGAACGCTGAAATATTTTTTATTGATTTTGAAAAATCTAAAGATGGTTTCAACGCTCTGCCCTTCCTATAAATTCTAAAGGGTTTTTCAATACTTTCAAGGATTCTTTGTCTGCAAGTGAAAACGGGCAGATATGTATTAATTTTGTAACTCTTTGTGCAGTTTTTTTTCTCTCCTTTTCAAAAAAAAAATTTTTTTTCTTAGAAATTTTCTTTTGTTATACTTGAGAGCGTTTTTCGCATGCGAAAATATTTTCATTCATATGTAGAGACTTATGACGGTATGCATGCATGCTTGCTCGTTATAAACTGCACAAACCAGTGATAACGTATGGCGCACAGTGTGGTACCATATGCGGATGTATTATTTATGAAGACTTTGCAAAACTTGAATCCTTGAAATGCAATAATCATAACAGCAAATCATTGTTATGAACAACTGACGACATTATTGAAAAACATTCTACGGGGGTAGTTGTTAATAGTACGGAGTCAAAACGCGTATTGGTTCAAATCTTATTTATGATTTCTTTAGGAGGCATTGCGAAAGCGTGCTCATTGGATTCATGTTTTTAAAGGATTGGCGAGACGCTCGTCATTAAATGTTTCACTTAAAGCATTAAGCATACCATGACCAAGATTTTGATTCCGATATGTCTGCAAACCAGTAGGTTCGCTAACCTTCCCATTATCCAAGAACCTGATTGTAAAATAAAAATATATATTAAAAGCAAAGTGTCACGCGCACGACATATTTTCTTTTCAAAACATCACCAAGAGATGCGGTGTTTACCCTTTTGTTAAAACGCTTACAATGCGCAGAAGCAATCTTCTAAAACCCCATAAAATGCACGAGTTCTTGGCCAGTCTAAAATTCAGAATATCCGTCTTTTGGAACGTCCATATGTCCGCCTACCCAACTTTGAAATATCTTAGATAAACATACTCTCGTTCACAAGAATGAAAATATCGCCTACAAATTTGCAAAAGAAAGTGGAAACGGCCTAAATCAGTCAAAGGACACGCCTACGCAACGAAAACTGTGAACGCATTTGCATTTCGTCTTTTTTTGCTTCTTACTTATAAAGTATAACAGATATGCTATATAAATTTTCCCTGGTATCCTGAAAACAACAAAAAATCAACCGCGCCCCTTCAATATTATAGAGTATAAAAATGTAGTTCTTTTTCTTTTTTTTTTGAATCGCGGGGATGGATGCAGAAGACTTGATCACGACTTTTTTTTTTTCAATATATTTATCGAGAATTTCATAAACTAAGCAAAAAACTTAACAAAATAAGGTAAAGAAGGTTCCGAGAACCTTTCAGAGGGAATGTGCAAAAATTTTCGCCAGCACCAACAGATATTATATATCTAGGAAACGAAAAGAATTCATTATTGTTACATAACAAAGCCTCTGTATGAGCAGCACAAGAAAGCTTTTGTGAAGAAAATGCTTGCAGTTTGTCTACCGCCAAATTACTCTCGTATTTAGTCACTTTTCAATTTTTTCAAAAATTTCTGTTCAATCATGTATGTATATATAGTTTGTATGTAACGCAATTTTATTTCAAAGAAATATTTTATATCAACAAATTTAATAAATTCATCGTGAAAAAATAAAAAAATTGAAAAAAAAAAAATTAATCGCTGAAAAATAAAATTTAATTGAAAATGAATACAAATAAAGCATTGAATATAGAGGAAGAGCCCGTGTTTTATGAAACTGCCCAAAGTACTCACGACGATGAGAAACCCATAAAAACTGACATGAAAACCGTGTACCAAGAATTTGATCGCCTGAAAACGCACATACATTCAATGCAAGATCGACTGAAATCCACAATCGCTCAGTGTCCCGAGGACAAAAGCGAAGATCTGGAGTTATGGTTATCAAGTCCTGAAAAGAGAGAAATTTGTGAACTGAAAAAAAATCAGGAAATATTACGAAATCAAATCAATGAACTGACAAATAATTGCGCAGACGCGAAAGATCAAATAAAAGACTTGCGTATGCGCATGCGCTCTAAGGCGAGACAAATATTGAGATTGCAAAAAATGATCGTTAAGATGATAACAATCAAAGACTCACTCGAATGTGAATTCGGGAAATTCGTTAAACGCTTCGAATTTGTGACTAATATTAAGGCGGTGTGGGAGCGGGTATTGCAAAAGTTCGACAATCAAAAAGTACGTTATTCACAGCTAGAGCAATCATTTGTGCCGAGGGCACATTTTCTGGAAGAGAAGAAATATTTCACGGCCTCCGTTAATGAAATCAAAGAACTGGTGAAAGGATTATTTGTCTATCAAAATTGCCGTTTTAAGGATCTTGACGATCGTTTAGCTTCCAAAGTATAGGATGTAAAATTTTTACTTTTCATTTTTTTTCCTCTTTTGTCAATAGATGTGTGATGTAATTTCGAGAATGAATGTAAAAACAATAACAAAAATAAAAAAACATTGTCTCCTCTGTATTTCACGTAAAGGCGAGTTGAACAGCTTTGAGAGAAAGGCCGTTTCGTCAAACTGTCCAGCGTGCTTTCGTTAGCTTTCTCTTCTTTCTTTTGTCGAAAAACGCTAATCGGAGGCAGTCCAGCTTTCCGTGTTGGTTGGGTGTATATAGATACATCACTCAATAAGTTCATAGGATGGCATGTAGATACGGCCACTACTCATATCTATATGTTTTTTAGGCGAAATTTGTGGACTTTTTCGACAAACTGTGCTTTTGTGCTTTTTATTTGTAAGGCGGTGCCCAATCTGAGTGTCGTGGGTAACGCCACGCAAAGAACTGTAACTTTTAAACTAATGGCCGCTGGGTTCGTGCTGCTTAAAAATCATATGGATTTGTATATATATATGTATATATATGATAATTTTTTAATGTAAAACTTGCAGATATTCGATCATTTATGTAATTTCCAAGATTTACATACAGAAGCTATCAGAGCACTTTCTTGCATTTTTTTAAATTTTTATTCACCACGAGAGGATAGACGATAAAGTCCTTTTGTCAAATTGTGCCCAAATTTGGTAATGAAATTGGAACTTTTTGCAGACAGATTAATACTGAAATCTGTGCAAAGCGGAGACATATCGTATTCAAAAAAAGATAAACCGTGTTTGGAGTTTTTTAAAACACAAAAGGAAAACTTATAACTGAAGAGTCCTGGAAGTATGAATTTTTCCCGCCGGCTTTATGTATGTAATCCTAAGGTTACCACCATGCATCTCTAAGCCACATTTGAAGTTTGATTATGAGGATGATAGAGCAAGCAGCCGTTTTCACAAAATGTGTATTATTACCGCCACCACCATGTGATTCGTAATCACACAGTCAGGAAGGAATCTTCTATCTGAGAAGCGACTCAAAATATGGGATAGAGACGACTTGAGAATCTGCACATGTACTGAACTCACGTCAAAAAATAAATTTTTTTTTCATTGCTTGAAGGCCTTTTTATCAAACCTTACAACAGTTGTGGTACCAGAATATATTAATTTTATACGGATATATGCAACATCCCCAAGGACTTGAGATAGTGCCACCTTTTATTATAGGAATCGATTCAGAACCACTTTCCAAGCTTTTCAGCCCGGCTGTCCGTATTTTTTTCTTGCGTTCAATCTCAAAATATTTTGATGAAATTTTGTATACCGACATGTTTGAGCCCACGAACGAACGCTATTGAAAATTCCTCGAATCGGATCACTTTCCTGACCACTGCGCATATAACATTTCATTTTGAAAAGTCTTTGTATGAATAACTATGTTGAGCGCAGTAATGTAGAGTATCTATGGTGGGCCCTGCCCCGCTATGGTCTTTTTACTCGTTGTCATGTAATTTGAAGGCAAGAAATATATGGCATGTGACTGACACTTTTTTTTATTTATCAATTGCTTGTTGAATCGTTGAATTTAAGTTACGAGCAAAAACATTTTAATTATTACCTGGACTCTCATAGGTGACTGGAAGCCTCTTCATAGTATAATGTGACCCTAACATGAAAAAAAAGATCTAAAGCTATTAAATGCGATTTTATGTCGTATCGCACTACAAAGAAAAAGCATCTCCGTTATCAAAAGTATGTCTTCAAAGTAATTACTGACTCGATTTGCCTGCAAAAACATTGAACTTTAAATGCAACCAATTTTTTAAACATAATTTTCTCTAAAGCTATCAATGAGTTTTCCTTCTCAACAAAAAATATTTACATTTCTCTATTTTTTGGGTAGAGGCGCAAATTTAAAAAATTTTTTTGTTTTTGTTTTATATATATTTTTGCAAAAAAAGAAAAATTAAGAAATTTTCAAGTCATCGATTAAAGGGTTAAATTAAAAATGGATATTTTTCAACGAACATGCTGCAAGGAGTTTAAAGAGCCGGAGAAAGAAGAGGAAATCGAAATTTTTGAAGCTGAATCTGCTCCAGGCACAGAAGAAGAGGAACAAGCAGTAGAAGAGGAAGAGAAACCGATCAATATGAGCGCTCTCTTCGAGGAATTGGAATGCATGAAGAGACGCATACAAATGATGCAGTTGCGCATAAAATCGTTGATGATGGATGAAGAATGTCCTGAAGAGGAATGTGTCGATCTGGGCGTCTTGTTAACATGTTCGGAAAATAAAGAGATTTGCGAACTGCAGAAAAATCATCATAAGCTGCAATGCCAAATCAATGAATTGATAAGATGTTGTAAGGAAGCGAAAGAACAAATCAAAGATTTGCGTCTACGTATGTGTGCGAAGGCCAGAGAAATTCTACAATTGCAAAAATTGACCGCAACTTTGGTGACTTGGAAAAATACTCTCGAATTCGAGTTCGGGAAATGCATTGAACGTTTCGAATATTTGAAGCACGTGAAAGCCGAGTGGGAAGAAGTTAATGCGAAATTCGAAACACAAAAGGTATGTTATGCCGAATTAGAAGGAACTTTTTTACCGAAAGCGTGTTTCCTGCAAGAGAAGAAGTTATTTATGGCGTCCATCAATGAAATCAAACAAACCTTGAGCGAGTTATATAATTATCAAATGAATCGTTTGGAGGAATTTGAAAAACGTCTCCCGGTTATTAAATAATTTGCTAAATTTTACGTTGGTTTTGTTTTGTTTTTGTTTGCATGAATGTGCAGAAAGAAGAAAAATTTTACAAGTGATAAAAGAAAGTGTTTCTCTTTAATGAACACTTATGCAATTAAAGCTTTGTAAGAATATTTACGGCTTAGTGCGCAACGTTACGACACTCTTAGGTCAACGGGCGCATACAACCTTTTTCGATAAGACATTTCCTTAATTATACCCGTTACAATCTTTGAATGACGTTATAGGCAAGCAAGTGCAACGATTAAATAGACTACACCAACCTGCCTAACAAAATTGTTCGCTCCATCCCCTCATAAGATAACAAAAAATATACTTTATTGCTTTCTTTTCGTGAGAATCCTTTTACACGGAGAGTTGGAGAAAGTGCTTCTTTCGACAGTGAATTTGTATATGAAGTTTCATAAAGAAGGTTGTTCCATATGTGGTTCTATTTCCGGCAAATTTTCTGCGTTCTTTTAATTAGCCAAAGTACTATTTTTCATCGACATTCTGCGAGAATTATTAGGAAGTCAGCGCAAATCTTTCCATTGAACCATTAATACTTTAAGCTCTTGCTATATCTTCAATACTTTCTCAATCTTATTGAAATTTTCTTCGTCTTCGCGCTTTTTAATTTTAACCTTCGAAAAATCTTCCTATAATCTGGTTTAATCAGTCCTAGAAGGTGGTGATGTTTTTAAATAAGCATATGAAGCAAGAGCTCCGTCAAATGCTATTTGGACGGTCGGAAAACGGTTCAAATATTGCAAAAATTTATGTTGACTATGTTAACGAGTAATAAAATGCTGACTACTAGCACTTCTCATAAATGAAACGCAACGTAAAATTAAACAAGTGAAAGCACTATGGCGGGACGCAACCCACTATTAAATATTCACCTGGCTTAGTATTCATAAAACGACTCAAAATAGCGTTTTATATAAGGAGTGATCGAGAAAGTGGTCGGATTCGAACCATTTTCAGTATCAGGCAGTTTTGGGCCAAGACGTGTCGGTGTACCAAATTTCATCAAAAAATCGCACAAATTCCGACATGAACACAACAGAACAAGATGAATAGACGGACATACAAGTTTAGAACGATTCAGAAAGTGAGTCAGAGAGTGATTCAGAATCGATCGGCATAACAAAAGGAAGGATTTTCCCAATTTCTTGTGGGTGTTACAAACGTCCGCACATACTTAACATATCCTGGAGGTCATAGATCCTTTCAGGCTAAAGATAAGAAAACAATGCAGACAAAACTCACTTTCTGAATCGTTCGGTATAATAGATGGTGGGTCTGTATCAAGTCCTTCTTGATGTTGCATAAATCCGTTCAAACATAATATATTCTGACAAAACAAGCGGTATAGGATATAAGAAAAAATTATGCGATATTCAAGCGCCAGCTAATGTGTTCCACGCATTATGCTTACGTGAAGCTTATGAAATATTTATTGGATTTATTTAATCCTTATGCACCAAATACACGATCGCAACAATAAAATATGTAGGACGCTCGTAAACGAGACTCGTGAAATTATCCATTTTCTCGTCCATCGAATGTCGCATAGACATTGTTGCGCCTTGATTTTGTTTCTCGATAAGCGACAGCAAGCAAACAATACGATATCTGTAATGAATTCATTTACAATAAAATAATGTGTGAATTGTGTGTGCCAATAACTATGAACGCCTACTAACCTTTTATAGTTGCATTTACGAACACGATCTCTTATCTCGGCGGCCAAATTCTCGGTCAACTGTAATGCTCGCCAAGAGTCGTACGAGCGACTGAAGCGATCCCATGTCAGACGTTCCTCGATAGTTGTTTCGATTAGTTTGTGTACTTGTTCCATACAGAAGTTTGTATGGAAAAAACTCCAATTATTTTTCGGTTTTGCATTTTCAACTTCCTCTTCTTCTTCTTCTTCATTAGTTGCTGTTTTCACCATAGCTTTACGCTTGCTAAGCAAAGACTCGGAAAGTAAAGCATTCATGCGACTTGTAGTCCGCACTGTGGCGGTGATGCTGTAAAATTTTTGGAAATTTTAATATGCAAATAAAAGAATTATTCGATAAAAGTCGGAAGAAAATCGTATAAAACCAACCGAGATTTCATATTACTCCACGTTGCCATGTTTTTCCTTTGCTTTTCTTTTTTTTACTGATATTTTCCACTTTCTTCAAAGCGACTTAACCCGTTTACATGTGCTCGCCTCTAACATGTTACTGAGTAATTTTAAGTAGGTTACAGAGAAACAAGTGAACTTTAGTAAAACTTCTTGCACTCAACACTTAAAGATATGTTAAATGCTTTACGACATTTGCGACAAGCCTACTTCTCTCTATCGTTTGGTATTCTGACGGATGTACGAATGAAAGAGGAAAGATGAAATGATTTATAAAACGAAGCCTTAGGCAAGACAAGAATTCGAAAAATGAAAATTTTTCGCCTTTGGCTGGAAATCAACCTCGTTTCCTCCTTTAGAAAGCTATAGAATATTGGAATTTAATGCCGGCAACATTTCTTAGCATTAGCCATCCTTGTAACCCTATGCATCTTGCAAAAAGCACACGTTTTCCACGCTTTTCATTTTCTTGTTTAGTCTTCTTGGTTATTATTGTTATTTAAAAAGTTTCCTCACATGTCACAAAACTCATAGACTTCTACTATTTCAGTGTTTTGTTGAAAAACACGTAATAAATAAAGTTTAGGAAACAAATATTTTGTAAAATAGTTTATGGGCGCATTGTAAGCTAACACGATTCTCTTATGGTAGTATAGTTTCCTCGCCATCCTTCATATGCGATGTACTCGCGGTTAGCCCAAGTTCGATGAAAATCCATTATTTTCGTATCGACAGTTCATATTGTTGTAACCGCCCACAAGATAGATGCCACACAATCACTTTTCAAAACATACCACACAATTGCACGCACACCCACACGTACCCACATGTAGTGTATGAGTGCACAATTTTTGCAAAACTCTGTTGATTCTTTAAATCAAAGTCGAAAAAATTTTTTTTTTTAGTTTGTTTGCGTGTTTGCGTGGATCAATCGCTTGGCTAACCCATCACTTTTGGATATCATATTTTTATAGTTACTATCAAGCAATGAAGTTATACTGCATTTACTCTTGCATTTGCAACCTCGAACAATATGATCAGACGTACCGCAAAGTGTGCTCGTTTTAGCTTAACGCATGTGTCTGAGCCAATTACTTCTTTTATCTCTTCTTGAAACAGCCACGACCCTATATATAAATTGAGATAAAAATGTAACATCTATTCATCATAACATCATTCTAATTACCACCGGTCAAGTTTGACAGTCACCATGATCCATGCCCAATAAGCAAATATAAGTGAACTATAAAGTTGACTTTGGAATTTGGTGATCACTCATACTAAGCAAGACACCATTGCTTGTAATCGTTAATCTAATTTATAATAGAAATAAATGTCAAAGGTAACTGAACGTGTATAGGCATAGTCCCGATTGGTTAACCGACACCTTCACAAGAAAATTCGCAACCATTCTTTATATCCACAGTAAAGCAAAGGCATGTACTGGATTTGTCCCTCCGCATGTAGTACCCGGGAATCAGAGAGTTTTGAGGCACCTCTTTGTCTCTCTGAAAAGACATAAGTCCGTCCGTCTCTCTATCTGCCCACTTACACTCACCAAAATGGAGGAGAGAAGGCTTAAATCCGGTTTACATAACAGACTGTTAGTTCGCCCAAAGTAGACTGTGCAGAGTAGATTCCAGTTTATGGCAGATACTTGTTCTAAACTCATTACATACTCTTACAAAGCCCATCCAACACCAGCTGGAGCGTGATCTGCCCATAAAAGACAACAAAGTATGGCTTAGTATTCCTAGCAAATGTTAGTTTTAACGTCGGTACGCATATAGTTATGAAAACAACTTGAAACCACAAAGTAAATAGAAAAGAACGACTTTCTGCCCACAAGAGACATTTATCTGTGTTTATAACAAATAATACCACAATGAGCCTGACAGGCTCACAGTCAGAAAGGACTGTCATATATTGGGCAGCAAATTGTTTGTAGATCATATTTAATTAAGTAAATTATATATACGCGTAAATACATTATGCAGACCGTTATATTTTTGGGAATGCACTGTGAAACAATTGGAACTTTTTTTTCAATATGACTCAAATATGACTTCAGTCAAAAAGAAGTGAGCAGTCTACCAGATATGTGTCCAATCCGACAACTACTATGCCTTTTATTTCAAATTTCAATTTGAGTTCAAATTTCAAATGTGTCTCAAAGGCTCCTCGTGGTCCGTTTTGGGTTAATAAAATATTTTTCGATTATAGTTCATTAACGTAAAACAATAAAAGGTTCACCTTAAGGCAAAAATAATTTTCGAAGAATAAATTTAAGTCTTCCGGCTTTGAATCGGTTGCCAGATAAACCTTTAATTTCTACGATTTAGTTTCTGATTTGTCGAAAGCTTCGAATCTCTTAACCTGACCACGTAATATGTTTATAGATCCGTTTAATTGCTGTCCGAAGCACTATGCACAGAAGCATTTCATTGCTGGACAGGATTGGGTTGAGATAGGTTAGACAATACGGGATCTGCTAGTTAACGTTTACGCAAAATGCATAATTTTTTAAAGCTCCTACAGTGTATACAGGCTGGTGCATTATTTGCAAAATGAGTATTAATTTGTCGACGTAAGCTCGTCGTCCCTAATCTTCTTCTTAGAGGAGAAGTTTGTTTTGCACATTCACCACAAACAGAGATATGCACGTAAGTTAAATAGAAGTAAGAACGTTTAATAAGAGAAGTTCATGCATAACAGTAATTGAATTCAGAATTTTATCAATTTTTAATTCGATTACTATTTTCATTTGTCGATAAATTATTAAATCAAAATGTCATCCTGATTAATGTCAAGGACAAGTTGAGAGATCATGAAGTAGTGCATTTCCTTTTAAACTACGTAAAGTTATTGTCTTTGGCATTTTTCCATTGAAATGGAAAGCAGTTTCTCTTTGGGCTTGAATGGGAAATGAAAATTGGTTTCTTCGTAAAAAATAACGGTTTCGTTCTTCACTTGGCAATAGTCAGAAATCCTTGTCAAAGAATTCACGAAATATAAATGATAACTGGGCGTAGTGTGTTAGGATTTGTTCCAGCCAAATGGATACTTCACTAAGGAGTGAGGCAACAGTAACAATAGATGTGGGTGCGGCAAGAAATGGGCGTGATGTACTAAAAGTGATTATAATGCGAGTTTTCAGTATAAAGAAATTCGCCCCAAAATCGTAAAACTCTCTCAGGAAATATTTGCATTTAAACCCGCCGCTATCAACACACATCGTTCCTTCCGATTAAGACGCGTCCCAATGGATCACTAGGTAAATATTGTTTGTACGAATGCCTTTTCCATACGTATGACGAAACCCGAAGGCAGTTGTTTTGTGAACACCCTTTCCGTACCGAATTCACACTATTTCTAAAATATAACAGAACTAGGGCCCAGCGAGAGATAATGCCATTATAGGAAATATTGGAATCAGTTTAAGCGTCCTTTCAATCTTCAAGTTAAAGAATCGGGGTTTCATTCATCGACACGTAATTAGCAAAAAATTTCATCTTTCCTTACTATTACGGTTTCATAATTACGGTTTGTGTTTAGTCTTAAAATTTTGGTACAAAAAATTCTTTAGCCAAATTCGAAAAGCAGTCGAGTAGGAGTAAAAACTCAGCCGCAATTATCAAAAAATGTTTATGTAAATGCAAACGAATGCATTGTTACGAAAAGTCGACGTTTAATAATTTCAGCTTACATGACTTTCCCCGAGTCGTTTTGCTCAGGGGAAAGCAAACACACTCATGACCGTTTGCATGGCACAAATGGCTCACGATTGTCGAAAAGATTAACAACAATTAGCACAACATTCCCCGGAAAAAGGGATCATCACAAAAGCGTCACAATTTAGTTGGGTACTCGTAGTTAGCTCATAAAAAGGCATGCGCTCGTATCTTATAAGCAAATTATGTACGCACGCAAAACTCGGTCGACCCAAGGGAGTTGAACAGTAATATTCAAACGGATAAGACCAGAAGAATCGGTGTAAATATAAGCTCGAATGGTACAAATTTAACTTCAGAGGCAGTCACGTATTTTTATACATTTTACATAGCGTGTAAATGTGTTAAGCAAAGTACGTATATGTGCCTTTATTCTTGTAATTGACTTGTTGACAAATTCTATGAATTCGAAAATCGAATTATTCTTGTGCAATATGAACGAAGGTTAGTTGAAAATTTTTCGACCTGAGAAAGAAGTAAAAACTTTTCTCTTTGAATGATTCCCCATATGTTAAAAATCTACATCAACGCATCAATTCTTCTAGATGCACCCAATAGGACGAGAAGATTAGAAAGGCATAATTCCGCAAAAAAAGACGCCTAGGGATAGACTTGTTGAGTAAAGAGGACGGCCAAGCATTGCTAACCACGATTCGTACATTTTCGCCATAGGAAACCCTGATGTATGAGCCGGTCATTGTTCTGGTAAATAATTGTTTTCTTGCACATTGCGCCGTTTTCCGTTTATCAAGTGATGGTGCATAGCATGCTTCTGGACCAGTTCTTACTTTTGAAGATGATCGATGAACTATGCCAGGAAATAGTCGCCAACTCCGAGCAAAAGAAATATGCTCCACATCTTTGCAATTGATTGTTTTCACTGTGTTCTTATTTCTGGAGGGTGCCGATATGTGCAAGTTTTCATGCACAGCAATTAATCGGCTGCAAACATATGGATCCGTGCGCTTCAATTGCAACAACAGAAAATTTGTATTCGAAACGTTATTTTGCCCAGGTGGCATCCAACTGTCAGTTGGGTGTCTCATAACCACGTCTGGAATCAATACGTGGGGAAAACATTCCCCAGGAATCTTTAAGGTCAGGTTTTAACCCTAGTTCGACGATCGTCCAACATATGTTGGTTGTTTTCGTTAGTGGTTACGGTTTTTGTCCGTCCCGAACATTCGTCCGCACGCAAACTGGAATGGCCATAATTCAGCTGGCCAAACTTTCACCACGGGAAACGATGCTGTGTAGTCCCAAGTCTTACAAAAACAGATAGCTTATGAAATATATTCAATTTTCGCCATTTTCCCAAAAGTACGCACATCGGTTTAGTCAACCGACTTTGAAATCACAACTATGCGCCCGAAACAGCTGGAAACTTCCTTAATACTTATCCACACATCCCAACATGTGTTCCTCAGATTTAACGGAGAAGGGCTCGCACCTGCGGAGCGAGATCGGGAACTTTTCAAGCAATTTATATAACATGCGTCATACAAATGCAAGTAAGGAGTCTAGTATAAGCATATAGTTCCAAGATCGACGTAATATGAGACAAAAATATGTGCGAATGCTCTCATCTATCACCCAACAATTTGATAACAATTTAATATTGGTTTTAATTAAACCAAACAGAGTGACAGGAAGCGTATAATAATGAGTTATGTTCTCTCAGGAGATTCGCAATTTTTTTTGGAAATTTCATTACAAAACTCACCCGAGTTAGTTTTTAGTGTTTACAAGCAAGTTAAACATGTATAAAATACTCCTGCACTTACATGCAGACAACAATCCCTACGAGTGCACAACAACAGATGTTTATTCATTGACTTTGATCGGTATCGCTGCACGTAAGTTTATTCATTTTTACACTTCCCTATCCAGGAGTTATATTGATTTAGACAAATGTCATATACAAACGCTTACATAGTGCAGATTGCAGATTTCAGATTACGGATTACACATGACCTTAGGCCATAAATTGTATGTCTCGGCCATTTCGTTCGGTAAATACGTAGAGAAAAAAAAACATTTAATTTAAAATCGATTGTCATTTTTTCAGACGTGTGATAACAAAAGAAAAAAAAGAGGAAATCTGTCAAACAAATGTGAAGAAATATTGATAAAATAATATTTTGAAATCGTTTTGCTTAAACCATTCTATCCGACTGACTATGCAATAAAATCGTTGAGAAATGAATGAAGCATTTATTATACAAGGAACACCACCTGTGAAATATAGACAAGTGGAACGTAAGTTTTTAAAAGACCATAGAAGGCTGAGAAAAGAAATTCTTGAAGAGTGAGGGAATTTCGACTTCGGTTCGATTGGAAATGATAACCTTTCTCTTCTTTTTTAAAGTAAATACGAAAAAACAACGAAAATAATCTAAACGCAAATGTGAAACAATTTAAAACGCCATAATCGGGCAGAGCCGACTACTAAATACCTTACACTATCTATGACGCTTCGCTTAGGATTATTCTTCATCTACCTTCGACCGCATAACTTAAACTTGTTTGCTCTTGAAAATATTTATTAGACAAAGTGATCCGAAAAATAGGCTTATGCGATCCAAATTTACGAGTTCTACTTTGGATCTTGATCGTGAAAATTGTAAAAATGCTTTTGCTATTTCAAAAAATTTGTTCTATAAGAATCTTTTTCAAAAGAAACTTTTTATATAAACTTAGCTCGGAAAATGGTCTCATTCCCTTCTAATGTTTCACGTTAATATATGTTATCGTCACGTTATATGTTAAAAATTAGACACACTTTCCTTGTTTTAAATCGGGCATAATATGGAAATTGAAATTTGAGAATGGTTAGATCGAATTCATTTCCGATGCGACACTTCGCTGGACCGATTTCGTAGAAATCTTCCGAAAATTGGTGCTCGTAGGTTGCACAGAAAACCGCAAGTGCATGAGACCAACTGATAATTAAATTGATTATGAAAATGGTTATTAAGTCCCTCCGGATGTTGTGGACATCATCGCGAACTTAACATGCCCGCATCACTAGTGGTATAATGAATAAAAAAACAAATACATTTTCCACTTAAATCCAATCAAACAAGACAGCGTTCGTATGTAAACATTTGCGTGTAAATGGTTGCATTGAGGCAAATATCAATGATATGAATTTTGTGTAAAAAATATCAAAATAAATTCAAATCAATTATAGTAGAAAATTATTTCGGCTCAAAAATAAACTCCTTTTCATACCCCTCACTGAAGGATGGAGAATATATTAATTTGGTCAACATGTTTGCAGCAGCCTCAGAGCACCCACCAAGTATGTACACTCTTGATAAGCATCAAATTTTGCATCGATATAAGTATGCCCGCATGTCCATCTGCGTAATGTCTGTTGCAAACACTCAATCGGCTCAATCGGTCAAAGGCCACGCCTACAGTATCACATAAGCTGAGAATACCTCTGTTTTCCTAAAGGAATAAAAAAATGATTTTGTGCTCACCGCCCGCTAATTACAACAAATAAATCTACCGAAATTTGAACATATGCCCAAAGGGCAATGCTGTAGTACCTGTACAAAAATGGGAAAAATTAAATTTTTTTCGAAATTTGCAAAAAAATATAAAAATGATCCAAGCCGATCAAAGGGGACGACTACGGCAAGCAAATGTGAATGCAACAAGAAAGGTGAACACCTTTGCTTTCTATTGTTTTTTGCTTTTTACTGATAAAATACGACGCGTAAACCATACAAAATTCTACTTTTCTTCTGAAAATAGGAAAATTCGGCGGCGCACATCCAAGATTACAGAGCATGAAAATTCAGTTCTTCTTCTGTTCTTTTAACCGCTGATGTTTATAAAAGATCCATCCGGTCATGACCAAATGCAATTTTCTTACTTGTTCTTTTACTCTATACTTTGTAAGTATTTGTAATCAATTAGGAATGTAATCACCTAAGAATTTTGACGCTTAATATCTACACGGTGGCTATAAACTACTTATACGCACTAGAAGGCTGAAGCCTTACATGCATTACAATATTCTCAAGATACATTTAGTAGCGCAAACTTGTAAACAAGTTTCGGTACATCCGTTTGTCCATCGGCTCGCCCATCTATGTGTTGTGTGCCGAATAAACGATGAAAATTTAGACAAAAACTTCAACTTCCACTGTCCTAATGTATTCACTTTCAAGTTGAACCTACGCAAATATTACTTCCCCTCTACTTATGGCTTTTCCTAAACAGGACCGTGCCCGCTTATATAGCGGACAATGCAAGCAAAATATATATATATATATATATATATCCCTCCCTAACTAAGTAATCATGGTATGTTTCGATCTGAAATTCAGCATAAATCATTTAATGTTTCAATAACCCTACGCCGACTGGTAAACCCACAACATGTAAAAAAAACTATCTTACGATTCATGGAGAACTTTGAACTTCATAACCTTCATGCTAACGTTCCTTCAGGCCTTTCAAAAAGGCAGTGCCGATTGTTCCAAAGGCCAAAGTGACATACACAGTTTTCATATATTGCTTTTAAGTAATAGAAGTTAGAAGAGATCCGCTTTTTTGGATTAGCTCCGTCAAAGAAGGGAATTTGCTTCCCGCAGTTCCAAAAACAAAGACTTAGTTTAAATGCAAAATGATTCGTCTATTAACAGAAGACTTGGCTAAACTTTATAACTTTTAAATGGCATGCTCTTGAAAACCTACACGACACACATTCACTTTCATTGTATAAATATAACGCACTTCAATGCCAATGGTTTGTTAACCTTCATCATCTGCTATACATTAAGTGAATTTTAAGCTTTTTAACATAACCATAAAATTTGGGACATATGCTCCAAGTTTGAAAGCAATGAATAGGTTTTAAAAGTATTTAACATTCACTTAAATGCAGAAAACTTCAAAAATGTAACTTACACTTGTATCCGTTGCATAATTTCGTTTTGTTTTTCGTTTTATTTTTTTTTTTTCTTTTAAATTAAAATCACTTTAAGTTTTGATATGAATTTGACTACTGTTTAGAAATAAATAAATCAAAATCTATAAACATTTCAGTTTATTCCTTAAAACTGATGATTGTTTTTTTTCCATGAAAATATTTCTTGGCAAACTTCGCCGTAACGAACATATTTGTATGTGCATCTAATGTTTGTTTGAATGTGTACAAATGTATTCTTCACGAAACCTTGTTTTCCTATAGTACTATAGACTCTGAACGGAGCTCTTAAAACAATAGCATATGTGTATGGGTAACAGTTTTTTAAAGGTGCGGGACCCGCGTTCTCTTATGTTCTTTTAGCTTACGAATACTGAGACTGCTATGCAATCCTCTTAGATAAGCAGAAGTATCCGAACGTTTGCAAGCTTGGAATAATCAAGCATGGACTGAAGGAAGTTATAGCGCTTCATCTAAACATCAGCTAAACATGTTAAGTGGGCTTCAGCTTCAGCTAACAGCTTAAGATGTTAAGTGGGCTTCCGTTTCTTTTGAAGTGGCAAGTTAAAAACGTAAGGTGTGCTGCTATTAGTCGTTGGAAGAAAATTAACATCTCCAAAACTTGGTCTCTGCAACTTTCGGTGTGCCGCAACTTTCGTCACATCTCTTCTTGCCGTTGCGGGAACACTTCTTACAAATTCGACTTTATCTAGAAATTCAATTGGCAAACACTTCACATCGACGTGAGTCAGTCAGACAAAAAGTAACAACTACTTGTGTGCTATAACAAAATTGTTTTTGCTTAGCTCTCAAAGCGATATGATAACGAAAAACGCATAGCTCGGCAAAGATTTTAGTGTTATTTTCCCAGGGCACTACCATTAATAATAATCGTGAGTGTTTGTTAAATAAAGTGATTATTACTATTACCTGCAATGGCTTGTGCGACATCGATATTACGATTTTTAGCATTTAGTTTGAATTTTATAACTTGCGTAAGTTTAACTGCACAGGCAAGAAAAAGCGATATTTATAACTTGATCCGCAATCGCATAGATGTTTGGTATTCTGGTGGCATGCTCTTGCATATATTCTCTGATCGTGTCTAGCGGAAGTGAAATCACAACAGTACCGTGCATAAGCGGATTAACCCTAAGCATTATACTTGTTTTTAGCGCGGGACTTGGCTGTTTTATTGTCTATCAAAATTCAACGCGTCTGCTATGGACGGTGAGTTCATGTTGTGTTGTTGTGTAGAGATCCTAGGAGTAAAAGATACGTCACAATTTATTTCTTTAAAGTATTTAACGCTAATGCTATTGCTAATGGTTGCTCAGATTGTTGCCATATTTTTCGCGTCTATTGACTTCAGGGGCTTGGCTAACGAAGTAGTTTCGAATGCTTGGAATGCTCAAATAGTTGATTCCAGTATAATGGCTTCTTACGAAATCCAGGTTTCTCCTTTGTCCTATACATCAGGGGTGGTTAAGAGATATTAAGTTGAACGGAGTCGTATTCCGATTCCATAGATCCAACTGCGAAGAAAACTGAGTAGCATTGGAATACGGAATATAATAAATAAGCAATCCCTCGGAGCCCAGTAACACTGTGGTTCGCGCTTATCCACCTTTGATATATAGGATGCCGCAGTTGTTATGAAATATTTAATAAAACAAAAAACATTTTCATTCCAGTTTGAATGTTGTGGAAAATTCGGGCCAACAGATTATGGAAACTTTGGTCAGGAAGTACCTAATAGCTGTTATGCGAATGGTAACAGCACTGGCGCTACTGATTACTTTACCGTTGGCTGCTTAGAAAAGATAACTGATTTGTTTGCCATTGGCGAGTATGTGGAGAAGATAAGCAATTGGCTGTTGATAGGACTAGAGGTGACGAAATTCTTGCACTTCCGTTTAATTTTTATCATTTTTTTACGTTCATACAATCAAAATGTTATAGGGCGCCAGCTCTCTAATATTCGGCATTTATGCAGTCAGCCAAACAAACCTGGACAGGCGCAAAAACTACTACTAGACGTTTGTAAAACGCATAAAATGACGTGCTTGGGTTTTAGTTTTTCTTTTTAAATTAATGAAATATAAAATTTTGTACAAAGAGGACTTAATAAATGGCGCTCAGATCACAGATCGAAAGTTATAACGGATAAAGGCAGGAGTGTCATTGTAGACTTAGCTAGCTCAACGGTAATGGAGAGGTTCCCTTTTGACATCCAGCAACGATCGGCGAACAGCAGATGTTTGACATCAACTCAGAAGCAGATACTTTTCGTCTTCGTGTCTTTCTAGTTTCCTGTATAAGGCTCAACAACATATCGACGCTTCAGCAAGACATTTTCACATTTTCAAAGCTCTTTCATGCAAAGGTAAGAGGTAAACGGACTACAAAACTAAAAAATTCACTTACAGTTAGGAATTAATGGACAAGATTTAAGAGAAACGAAAAAGCAGTTGTATCAGCATTAAGCAAGTGATTGATATCCGTCCGGTCAAATCACTGTAACATACTGTTTCAAGACATTTGCTTAACTGTGTATGTGTCAACTGATCAACCACCTAACACGTGGTGAGAGGAATTATTTACGCCAAGTTTTAAATCAATTACTGTTGTGGATTGTACGAGACTCCAGCTTTCAATCATTCAACTCGCCTGTTAACTTTAAAAACGAGACCCCACAAAGTATATATTCTTGATTAGCATCAAATTCAAAATCGATTTAAGCATGTCCGTCTACCCGTCTGTGTAATGTCTGTTGTAAATATTCTCCTGGCCATAAAAATGAAGCTGGCGACTTCAAATTTGGCAGTAACATTCGAAATTCATGCAGGCTGGTATTGGAAATGGCCCGAATCAATGTAGGGACACACCCACAACATCACGTAGACTCAGAACATCTACGTTTTTCAAAAGGAATGAAAAAATTGGGTTTTTGCTCACTACTCATAAACTACAGCAAATAAATGTACAAAAATTTGAGCGCGTATTCTATGGACGATGCTGGTGTATTCGTGGGCAAAAATGGGGAAAATTGACCACTTTGTTTTTTCAATATCTTTATAACGCGCAGAGGCAGGCTTCGAAAACCCCATAATGTTTACAAATTCTTGGCCAGTTTCAAATTTGAAATACACCCAAATATGTCCGCCTTTTCGTCTATCCACATGTCTCTGCGCAACTGTGTGGTATTTGTATAAAAATTCACCCGACAGCGAAAATGAAGATATCGCCTATAAATTTGCAAAAGAATTAAAGAAATGAAAAAAAAAAAGACTTAAACGTTTCCAAGGACACCCCTACAACGGTCAATGCAACAAAAATTTCAACTGAATTTCAAAAATCAACTACGCCCACTCCATATTATAGAGCATGAAAATTTTTTTTTTATTTTCTTTTAAAATAACAGTCACAGGTATAAAAGATTCGGTCACGACCGAATTTAACTTTCTTACTTGTTTTTTTTTAGGTCGATTAGATTAGATTTCGGTCTATTAGTTTCGCAACTTAACAAAGTTAGAAATTTTATTGACATTAAGTTCTAAAAGTATTTTGAAGATGTTTATTGGGTTAAATGCTCCGAAATCTTCGACTACTAAAAAGGTTTTGGCATAAGTATATAGCATATAAGTGTATAGGTACAGATATGTATATATAATGGAGTCTATATATCATATTTCTGGTTTTTGCTAAACGAAAAATAAATCTGTTTTTTTTCTGAGCGACATGAAATAACGATAATAAAAAATTAATCTAACGATGACCACATTTTTCTTGGCTTTGTTTCCAATTCTTTTCTTTTTCGTAGATTCAGTTTCATTGCTTAGGGGAGAAAGCTAGTCACCTAATTCGCGCAAGCCCAAAATATTGCTATCCCTAAAGAAAGTTTTGTACGTTTTATTGCTACACCTGTTCAAAAGTCGGTTTATTTATTTAGTTATCTATTATTCTTCGACAAAGCGTCATTTCTTACACACGCAGGCTTTCATTGAATTTAAAATAAAGCAGTTCGCGATGTTGTCACTGTAACTGAATATTTTATTTCCATTTCTATGTACACATAAGGCGGAATCACAACGCAAGGGTTACCGTATTTCATGTGAGAAGCCACGACAAACACGAGACAGGGATGTTATAAATAAATTATGTGAGCAACAAAATCAAAAAACTGAATTATGTGAGTATCAAAAATCTAAAAAGTGAATTATGTGAAGATATTTGCCAAGGTTATTTGTTCTCATTTAAACCACAATAATACAAACTTTTTCACGTCGATTCTTATCGCATTCTTCACACGTTAATTGAACATTTTTTATATCTTTAAGTATTCATATTTTGCTTCCTTTTTATTTTTTCTATTTAATTTCGATATTCAATTTCACCAGTTGGATACTGTTCCTTTGTAAAATTTGTTAAATTCATTTTTTGTTTTTTAATTTTAATAAAATACAAAATCACTTAAGAAAAACCATAGCAAGAAACAGATGATTAATCGGTAAATTTTTCTTTAGCTGCTGCAATAACGGGCGTTGGCAAATATTATATTTTATTATAAAAACATATTTGTCTTATTTCTTGTTTTAAGATCTTAGCAAAATTTTCAAAAATCAAAGAAAAGACTTTCTATGCATACGCAGTATAATTTCATGTATTTAAACACTTTTCTCTCTATGTCTATTAGCATAACTCTGCTAATGGTTTTGCAGAGTGAAGCATTTTGCATTTGTTGAACATGTTGACAATGTTTCACCTCGCGATGAATGTCGATCTCTGTATCATGTTATTACTAAACAACAGATGTTTTTGCATTACTTTTCTGTTTTGTTCAGTTCAATTTCAGTAGTCGATTAAAAAGTGAAGGAAAATCAAGTAAACTAACTACCAAATAAAATGAATCTAATTTTACCGCTATACGCTGCTCTTTTCACGTTATGGCCTTAGTTTAAAGTGAGCAGTGGCGAGAGATTTAAAGGCATTCTTCGACAAACGGTCAAAGCGGCAGTGCATTCTTATTTAAGTAACGATTTTAGTTTAATACGAAACCTATTGCAAGTGAGATATTCGTTATGGGCTTACGCTTTCAACAATTGAAAAAGTTATGGATGTTGTATTTGTTCCTGCTTTTCTTTGCATTCTTCATGTTTGCACTCAGTATCAATTTATATGTAACCACCTTGCAGAGCAACGGACAAGAACAACTGTAAGTTGATTTGTAGCATCTTGTGTTTTTGTTAGCACAAAATTTCGTAATATTCTGTGAAATTCAGTTTGTAAAATGGCAAACCATTTGCAAATGACCCTCATGGATGAATTAACAGCAACAGGAAAAATTAAGTGGAAAAGCGAAAAGATATTCATCAACATATCTCCGAACTTATTCAACGATTGATAAAAAAAATTAGTTTGATTGTGCAATATCACCTAACGCCTACATAAATTAAAGTGATCATCATTGCATATGACAAAGCTACACATTAGCATAATAACACAATTATTATAGTGTTACTGGTTATAGACATTTACGTGTTTCCTTGAGTCATTTCTGCAAATTGTAGTTTCCTATCTTCTTCAAATCCATCGTTTTGATCGCTGATTAATTTGTTTAGTTTCTTTTGATTTTTGTTTTCATTTCTTTTTTTTTTCTTTTTAATATTAACTGGTTATGTTTGCATTTCTTTTATAGACAACCGAAGCCACCGCCGAAACGCCGTTCACTATGGCCTATAAGAAATATTGTGGCCCATTATATAGGAAGAGGCGATATATATGGCAATATGACTGCAGGTATGTTGTTGTTTATTTACAAAATCACAGTTGTATCGCTTTCTGTGTACGTGTGTATGGGTTTGTGCAAAAGTAGTGCACTAACTGTCGTTAGAATTAGTTTATTGACCCACAATTGTTTTTGTAGACGATTACAACATCAACTTATTTAATCCCATAGCTGGTGAAGGTGCCAATGGTCGTCCAGTAATTGTACCGGTTAAAGATCGCTTTCGTATGCAACGTTTCTTTCAATTAAACAGTTTCAACGTTTTGGCTAGCGATCGCATTCCTCTCAATAGAAGTCTTAAGGATTACCGCACTCAAGAGTAAGTAACGGCTTTTAGTTGTTATACTTGGTTAATTTGATTACTTCGCTTCGTAAAGTGCAACAGGGACAAATCCTACACGTCGGTTTAGTTATTCGTCTACTCTTGCGCTTTATAGATTCGTCAGTGTGTTATTCAAGTGCACCATGGTCAAACCATAACTATCTGTTCATCTTTTGTTTACATTTAAGGAATTCGAAGGCAAGTCCGCTTGTGATTTAAAATTGTCTCTAATTTTTATTTATGCGCTTATGTTTAGTATAAAGTTTCAGATGATAGACAAACAAGATTAGCTCTGAACGCAATTAAGTTTTTTTTATCTATTTTCCCAATAACCACAATAACATCAATTAAAAATTCCGCACAATCAATTTTAAACAATTATCATGTTTTTGTTGTTATTTATTTCATTGTTTATTCTAATGCAAGCCAACAGTTTGGCTCAACTAAGCATGCATCAATAACTCGGGTTTAGTGAAATGTAAGCAAACATCTGAGTATACGAACAAAGTTTTAATTGTTTATTATCGGTTATAATCTTCAGTTGCTTATAAGTTGGAATATGTTTTAACCTTGACTATGATTAAAAAACTAATAAGTTTTCTTATCCACGAAGATGAAGATGTCTCTTCAATCAAGCAACACTATGAAGTAAATTTACCAAACTTCTTTTTCATGCAAAAAAAAAAAGAATTACTAAAGTCTTAGCAATTACACAAAACTCTATTATTAGAAATCCAAAGAATAACATTATATTGTGGACTTCACAATAAGTGCTTGTAAAAGCATTATGTAAATGTTAGTTCAATTCTTAGGTCAAATTTCGGAATTTATAAAGAAGCTAGCAAACTTAAATTTTTTTATTTTCTATATTTTTTCTGTTTAAAAGACCAAACAACGTGACTACTGCTCGCCAACTGTGGAGACAAAAGCCTCGCCGGAAAGGATCTTATGAGGCTGTATTTACGATTGGCAAACGCATTACAGTTTACTTCTTGTGGGAAATCCGATTTTCTCTTTATCCTAGCCACTTGACCATATGGAAGATTGCCTTTTACATTTTTTTTCTTTTGTGAATTTTCAAGCAATTCACGCTTGTGTAGCCGATGCTAAGTGTACTTGCTTTGTTCATGCCAAAAGCCTTTACTCCTAGGAAGTTTTCTTGCTTTCATCCAAGAATTACATGATTATCAAATTTATTGTAAGCGTTATGGTTCTCCAGTTGGTTACGGACAAGCCGCTTTATCTTAAACACTTGATTGTACGGGAACCCTAATTGTTTAGTGCAAACCATTAAAAAGCGAAAGACTGATAAATTTCTTTGGCTTTGTTTGAGTTTTTCGCTTTGGGACTTTTTTTGTGACTTCTTTGAAATATTTGACAAATGATAGGAGGAGAATTATTCAGTTTTTCTTTAAGCAGCCATGCATGCGAATGATTTCCATTTGTTGTAAAAACAGATGATTTTAGGGGACATATTGGGAGAAGCCCTTTGGCTTTCGAATTAACTTAATTCTCCTACCAAATTAGCAAAGCTATGCAGCAATCTTCAAAATTTTAGTTCAGTGGTAGTTCACAAAGCTTATCAACCTGCTCATGTGGTTCGCCTCCATCCTCCAAAAGTGTTTATTTACCACAATTTATTGGAGCGTACTGTAAGTGTAAGTGGCACTTATTAAGTATTCTTGACGTACAATTCAATTCAATATTAATAAACGTTGCCATCACCTCTTTGAATCTCCTCATAAAGAGACCATCAATACGTGGGACTGTAAGTTCGCTGATAACATAAATATACAAAACCGTTACGTCATATTGACCGCCAAAATATTTTAAGTTGCCGACTACAAGTTCAATTGCAGGTTTTTGAAGAAGAGCGACGACTACTCGTAAAACACAACCATTAAATTAAAATGGTAAAATACTGTTGGCAGCAAGGCAAAGACAAAAGATGCTTCCTTTAAATAAAAATGACTCAACAACACGATTCGAAGTAAATTGGAGAAAGCAAGTTAAAGACCCGTAGTTTTCTCAGAAAATTATTATACGAAGAACATAGGACATTCACCCTGAAAGGCGTTCGATACAAAGTCTATACTCGTTAAAATTTAAATTGATCGGTTCATCATTTCTGATATATTGATTTCATAAGCCAACTTTTTAAGTGAAAACTTTACAAAATACTTTGATTGCCAGTAGCATAGAGTCACAATGCCGGATACCGTACACACATTTGTTAAATGCTAATAACGGTTGGAAGTATACGTCGGAGCAACACCGATTTATGAGCCCGCTTAAAATTCCATAAAGACGGCTAATTTTCTGTCCGTTCTTAGGCTGCGACTTCAAAAGTGTCAAGCAAAACCTTAGGTTTAGTTCAAAAATTTCATTAATACTAAAAGCCCACCAAATCGGATCCGCTAGCTCATAGTTAGTAAGAAACCCATACGGGAATAAGGCAGCTTTTTATCTACGCAATTACCTACTAGTGCTTATGATTAGATAGAAAATATTGCCTGAAATATTTTATGTTATAAGTACAACGCGAGGTAGCATTCAGTACTGCTGACATTCGCAAATCTGCAAAAATCTATATCTCAATGTCAAGTGTAAACTTTTTATAGATGTCGCAATGAAGTCTATAAATTGGATGAACTGCCTACAACATCTGTTGTTATCGTCTTTCACAATGAAGCCTGGTCGGTATTGTTGCGAACAATCACAAGCGTGATTAGTCGTACACCACAACAATTACTTAAAGAAATTATACTTGTTGACGACGCGAGTGATCGAAGTGAGTGTTAAACAAAATCAGCATGTTATAGTTATATGTAAACATTTCATACGTTTTCAGATTACCTAAAAAGACAACTGGAAAATTATATTAAAGTTTTATCGGTGCCTACTAGGCTTTTTCGTATGGCAAGCAGAAGCGGTCTTGTCTCGGCTCGTCTAATGGGAGCTAAACACGCTCGAGGCGATGTTCTAGTATTTCTCGATGCCCATTGCGAATGCTCGCGCGGGTGGATGGAACCTTTACTGCAACGGATTAAAGAGTCGCCCAAGAGTGTAATCTGTCCGGTGATTGACATTATTTCCGACGATAACTTTAGTTATACGAAAACTTTTGAAAATCATTGGGGTGCTTTTAATTGGCAACTGAGCTTTCGATGGTTTTCTTCGGAACGCAGAGGCACATCATTGAGAGAAACACCGACGAGGCCCATAAAGACCCCGGCTATGGCTGGGGGGCTATTTGCCATCGATCGCAAATACTTTTATGCGGTTGGGGCTTATGATGAGCAAATGAAGGTGATCTATATTTTTATTTATTTTTATTTTTTGTAAATTATACATGAGGCAACGATTTTCAGATTTGGGGCGGCGAAAACGTAGAAATGTCATTTCGTATTTGGCAATGCGGGGGCAGTGTGGAAATCAGTCCATGTTCTCATGTAGGTCATGTGTTTCGCAGCAGTACTCCGTACACCTTTCCTGGCGGTATGAGCGAAATTTTGGGTAAAAATTTGGCACGAGCAGCTATGGTCTGGATGGATGAATGGCAATATTTTGTGATGCTATATACGTCGGGTCTTTCGTTGAATATGCGCGATAAAGTCGACGTTTCAAGTCGCTTGGCGTTGCGTGAGAAACTTCAATGTAAACCATTCTCATGGTATTTAGAGAATGTATGGCCTGAACATTTTTTCCCCGCACACGATCGTTTTTTTGGCAAAATTATTTGGTTAGATGGTGAAACCGAATGTGCGCAAGCCTATACGCATCACATGAAGAATATACCGGGGCATCGAATATCTCGCGATTGGACACGTGTGATAAGGGAAATCGATAGCAATGCAGATCAGTTTATGTCTCTTATCGATTTAGATCGTGACAAATGTCTGCGACCGGTTAAGGAAGATGCACCTCGCGCGTCTCTGCAACCTATAACGGTGGGCGACTGTAACGCCCACCATCAGACGATGGATATATATGTTATTACACCTTCTGGTAAAGTGATGACTAACAACAATATTTGTTTAACGTACAGCGAACCCAAGCAAAGTGTTATACAAATGTTGAAAAATCGTAATGCCACTACAACTAATGTTCAGTTAACACAATGCCTCGCAAATGATTCCCGCCAACTTTGGGATTATGATTTAGATGTAAGTTTAAGGATAATCCAAATATTCTCTAAACGTAACTGAATGGACTTTAATTTTAGACACAACACATAAACCATCGTGAGACTAAACTTTGTTTGACTCTCAAATCGGCTTTAAGCGGAGGACGCACACAAAAGCCTGAAAAAATCGTAATGGCCATTGAATGTGATTTCAAGGACATCACTCAAAAATGGGGTCTAATTCCACTGCCATGGAAAATTTAATTTACAAAACGGAAAAACCGAAAAAAAATATGTAGTGCAATTAGAAAATTTTGAAAAATTTTCATCTTTAAACACTCACTCTCACACACACGCACACATCCAAAAACACACCAGCGATTGTTAAATGTGATATTTTATTATGTATTTTAAACATGAAAAAATGACTTTTGCTAATTTTATGCCATTTTTCAAGCATATGAATCTGAAAATGATTTCTGAATTTCTATAGAATATTTTTTGTTTTTATACTTTTTTAAATAATCCGAATATATATTTATTAACAATTTTATATTAAAAGTATTAAGAAAAGAACGAAAAACATTACATAAAAAAAAAAAAAAAACTCTTCTTTCTCAACCGAAATGAATGTAAACATAAATGGGAATCAGTGATGATGATGCTTTCAATAATAATTAAAAACATACGGTAAGAAGGTCAGGGGCCAACACAAAAAAAATTCGTTTTTTCTGTTCTGTTTCTGTTTCTGTTCTGTGCTGGCGATATCAACGCGTTATCAATGAGAGCATAATTGTCGTCTTGCAAATTAATTTCTGGCATTTAGTAATAATCCAATTCGCTTTTCGTTAAGTTCCTTTCCTTCTTATATAAGACGTTCTTTTAAATTCTATCTATCACGTTGTCAGTATGGGAGTTGCACTAACAATCGTTAAGTGGTTTGTTTTTACTCTAAATTTTTTGTGTTTGGTAAGTTTTTATTTTATTTATTTATAAGAACTTTTTAAAAATTCATTTAAACCTTTGTTTGGCTTTTAATAGTTTTTAGGTATCGGTACCATTTGCCTAAATGCATTCGGCGTAGAAGATTCTAGTCCCGGCACAGATGCTCACACCTATTACATTCTAGGTATACTGCTTTGTTCTCTTCTCTGCTTAACCATTATTATTGGATGTTATGGTATCTTCTCAGAAATCTTGGGTTTCAATATAATTGTAAGTTTTCAATTAGATTTTGTTTATAAAGAAAAATATGATTTTAATGCTTGCGTCTGTTTTTTTTTTTTTGCTTATCTTGAAACATGTTTATTTACCGAAAGTATTCGTTATTCGTGCTGGCTTTGTTAGTCATACAGTGTTTGCAGATGCGTTCTTTTCAACCACATAGTTTCTATTTCGATAAGATTCAGAGTTCGGAATCAACTTGGAGCTCGCTCGCAAACCACCCGTCTTTCAAATCGAAAGTAATTGTCTCACCTTTCTTTTTGCAAGCTTCCCTTTATATATGCCTAACTAATCTTTACAGTATCATTGCTGCGGTTTATTTGACTATCAGTGGACGATGCCTGCTAGTTGCTATGAAGAAAATCCAAACCAGTTAGCCCCTGATCCCATTTGTTTAGAGGCATCATTATGGCAATCATATCAGTTTAAATTGCGGCGCCAACAAATATTTAACTGGGCTCTCCTAATATCTGAGGTAAGCAAATAGACTTTGAAATAAAACAGAAAAAAAAAAAAATAGATGCTATGGACAACTCTTTTCTCTGCGCTTTGCATGTTAAGCTTATAAGATTTCTTTCATCCTACTTTCTGATGCTTGAGACTTGCGTCTTGCAGACTTGTGTTGTTGTGTAGGGTGTAATTGTTTATTCATTTATTTTGTTTTTTTTTTTGTTTAGGGTGATTGAAGCAAAGCCTGTGGCCTTGAATTCTATACATCCAGTAACTCGTAAAGTGATATTTTTCTATCAACTACCACTGGAACGATCTGTACTCGGTTTATTATAATGTTTCTAACGCCCTGAAGGAGGCTTCGGAAACGCGATAACTCATATCAGCGTCAAATTCTGAATCGATTTAGTTATATCTGCCCGCCTCCCTGTTTTTGACACTCTGCTGATTGATTATGGCCCAGATCGGCAAACTGGCCCACATAAAGCGCAAACTGAAAGCACGTCTGTTTCTCTGAGCAAACATTTTGGGATTTCTACTCATTACCCATAAGTTATGAAATTTTCCAAATTTATTTTATAGAGGATTTTAATCTTCGTGTGCAAGTGTGAAAAAAATCGGCCAAGCTAACACAACGTTGAGTGATTTTTTGGCGGAATCCTTTCAGCCAATTTCCTTTTTCTGGTTTCAGTCAAGTTAGCCCTATTCGTTTTTCTTGTCATTTTATTCAATACAGTCCTAGGGGAATATCACCGCTTGGAGAGACGTTTTCTACGGGTTTTCCCTTTTCAGAATTTTTTTTTGTCGAAGCGTTTGCAAATTTGCATGCAATGCTTTTGAAGGAGTTCGGTTAAGGGGTAAGACCACTACAACAGCTTAAAAGGAGCAGGTTTTTTGATCAGGTTATCCAATATACCTCCAATTAGAATTACAAGAAAAATCATTTAATCTACATGCCTATAGCTGGAGCAGCACTCATATAAAAAATCAAGGTGCGGAAGGTGGAACGGATAGTCAGTCTCAGATCGATTCCGAGAGTGACTCAGAAAGTGATTCTGTGCTGATCGATATAATAAAAGGCGGGTCAATCTCAAGTCCTTCTGGATGTTGCACAACCTTAGTATTCCCTTGTAGTGCAAATGTTTAAATTAATTCATGGAAAATGTTCCTCATCGATTTCTAGAGATTGTTCTGCTAGTAATTATGTTCGAAAAATCAATCTTTTTGACCATTTAAGCCGAAAATAAATTTGTTTTAGTGGAAAATATACGAAGGATGCACTCTTGCTTAAAGTCACATCTAAACAGAGCGATCTATTTATTATTTAGATGAATGTAAACAAAAAATCATTACATGTCTTTATTTTATTGCAGACAAACGCATTATTTTATTCAATTATTTTATGTGTGTTATTGTATCGACGCGTGACTAATGAAAGAAGACAACGTGAACTTGCCAGGGCGTCTATTCGCCACAATCCGGGGAATCATGTTGGAATACAAACGCACCTGCTATCGTGTTAATCAATGCGGATACTCGTTAAGTTCATACCTTTCACCGCTGCATAGAGAACACACAATATGCTGTTGCTTGTCACGCAGTTTTTGTGATAAGATGTAAGCCATTATTGATACAATTCCTTGAAATATCTATAAATGTGTAAAAATAATTAATATTTTTGTAATATACACCTATTGTTGTCCATTTATATATATTCTGCACTTACCATAAAGTAAACGCTAGTCCATATAAAACTAAACAAGAAAATCCATAGCATTATTCTGGATATAATCTCACTTACTAAAGCACAAGCAGTCTATTGAAAGTTAATCATAAGTTCCATCAATTAGTAGAGGTTTTAATATCGCCTTCGCCGCACTTTAAATATAACCCTTAACTGGTATCGTGGGGAGAAATATGTAAGAAACGTTATAAAGTTTTTCCTTTGGCTTAAGCAATATCTGTGGACGTCGTTTGTCTAATTCCGGCATACCTGACTATAGCATGGAAATTCGATTTTTGGTATCGGCCATTAGCAATAACTTAAGCGCTTTTTATTGTATTTCCAAGGTTAGCACGTAGAAGATACTGAAATTTATTCTGTGAAAGTGAAGTAGAGCTGAAAACCTAAACCTCTAAGGTTCTTATTAAGAAAACGACAGATAGGAGTGACCTAGAAATACAATTTCGCCCACTTGTCACCGGAATACCCATGGCCGAAGACATGATTTGGCAAATCTAGGTACAACGGAAAAGATTCGAATTACTTATAATTGATGATATCCTATTAAATGAATAGGCTACTGCCGCGATCACCCCTAGATGCTTTTGCACCGTTCACCCACGAAGACGGAATCACTTCTGCGAAGGCTGAGACGAATTAGCTCCTGCAGCGGATGACGCAATATAATGCGCTAATGATGAGTAATTCTCCGAATTCATTCCACTGCAGTATAAAACACCCTATCAAACACCCTAAGCCGTCCCGTGCGCACTTGAATTCCGTTTTTGGGTGAATCCTTTGTGAAATAATGGTACACAGTGGGGATCTACCAGATCAATAAGAGGGAGACTGCCATGCTGATATGACCATTGATTTCCTTCAACGGCAATTTGACGATAATAGCAAGACTTGTATAATACATATGAGGCTAAAACTAATTTTGTGCTAGAAATAAAGATCTTCGGAACGTAATTGGAATTTGTACCCTACAATGGAAACAGATCGTAGCACTTACGAAGTTGCCATAGTTTTAGAAAAATAATTCTTTAATGAGAATAATCCGGAACGTCGGTCATATCTTCATAAATTATGATACCAATCAAAGAGTTAAATTCGTGTTGCTCCCGAATGGTGGCTATGCATCACAATATCTTTCATTTATTTATTTTCACTTACAATTTCTAGCAGCCAAGATGATTCAGTAACAGCCGCCACGCAGAATACTGCCGATAATATCATATTAAAGTAGTTTAGGACCAAATATCTTCCAAAAGTTTCCGGATTAACAAATAATGACAGAATTATGTGAAAGATGGCGCCAAGCTTTAAGATAGTAAAAAACAGTTTAATATATGTGAGTAAATAACAAGTCTCTGAACTCACAATGTTAAAAGAATTGAAGGCAAGGAAAACGTATTTAAAATATAAAATAGAAAACGCCATCTTTTCTCTATATGCGTCCGATACTTTGGTTTAGCAAAATAAACTAACCCTTGGAAAGCAAATATATGGTTAAGAAAACCGCCTGCAATTATTGAAAGCAAATTTAAAAATACTTTTGTGGTTTAGAATACAATGCACGAGCGCTTTTTGAGGAAGATTTTATGGGTAAAACTTGCGATTTGAACTCTTTTCATTTGTTTTCTACTCATTGAGACAGCGAGTGATTGCTAAAGTTTTTTTTATGCGAGACAAAATCACAAGAACTTTTAATAGTTTTTATAATTCTTTGTTATTTGCAAACCTTCGACGCTCCTCAGAAGCCTTTATTAGAATTTGTGTAAAATTGGACTTTCGATTATGAAAAACATAATGTGTTTTTGGTTGGCGATTAGCTAAAGCTGGATTTGGGGGAGAAGGCGATAAAGTTTTGCTCATTTGCACGTCTGATTGGTTTATAAGTAACCGAAAGGTAGCGGCGGACTTTTGCATACTGGAGTGTTTCTAAATACTTGCACCGCAATGTAAGTAATTATGCCGGCATGTAAGCGCTAGCGCACTGCTCTGCAAGTGATCACACCATAGCAGAGCTACTAATAATGCAGTGTAAGTACCTATGTCTACTGAGTAGCCTCAGTACTATAGAGTAAGCATTTTTACAGTTTGTTTTTTGGTCGGAATTTCGCTCCTCTTTTTTGATTCCTAACACACTTAGGGCTGCTTTTAGGCGTTTTTCAACGTTTCTTTGGGTTTGTTATTCCACAGGTCTGTTTAATGTAAAAACGATTTTTACGAAAAAAGCGTTGTTCATCTGTCCCCTCTTCCGGCTTTTTCTTCAAAAAGTCATAAATTTTAAAAATAATCCTTATTTGCTCGGTGCTACGCAGATCAGCAAAAGAGAGATTTAATTGCATATTTTATATGGTGGCTATATAGTCAAATCGAATGAGAGCTGTGAGAATTCCAAATGCCTTCAAAGTTTGCTATGACTTGTGTAACTTGTGTAATGTGAATGCCTATCCCTTTATGGGAACCCTTTGGGGTTCACCTGAGATGAGGGAACAGAATATTCCCTTCACTTCACGTCGTGAAATAAGTTGACTTACAATTAATCCGCCCAGGTTCGTTCGAATCGTTCAACGCCGAAATGTACATTTTCTTAAAAGTCAGTATTTTCACTGCACACACACACAGAGCGAAAAATCTTTTTTTGCAAACCATAGGGTGCAGAGATATATAGAAAATATATATAATCCACACGTCCTATCGTTTGTCCTTGAAACGGTGAACTTTAGAAATTCTCAAAATAGTTCGGATGAACTCGTGCGTATTTAGTGCGACGCGTTTGCTAGAGATTTTTGTTAACAATTTACATACAAGCGTATCAGGTAAAAGTCATCGAAGATGGGAGATTGATTTAACAGTCCCAACGAGCTGTTATCAATTCAAGTTTATCAGAAATTTGATCCATTTTCTACATTGTTATAAACAAAAATGAAACAATTTGTAAATGTTCAGGTTGTCACATGGGACGGTTCAGTATATGTCTTAAAGTACATAACAATTTTTTTTCAGATTTCTAAAGGACAAAATGGTTGGAAAAAAAATGGTGGCGAACAAAATGGTGGCGAACAAAATGGTTGCGAACAAAATGGTTTGCAACACAATAAATCAGGCCCACATATATGTCGACTATTTTTTTTTAATTGATTAAAACAGCAGGACACAGCGTGTAATTAAACACCCTACACCAGTCAAGTTAATATAGTTGTTCATGTAACGACTTTTGTAAATAGTGTTGTATGGAAAGTGGTCGAAGAAAAGGTCCCATCTTTCATTAACGACTTTTGGTGGTCAATAAGAAAGGTGGGTCTCTCTCAAGTCCATCTGAGTGTTGCGTACATCCGCACAAATTTAATATTCCCTTGCCCTACAAGTGGTGTAGGGTACAAACAACAACAAAACTGCGTTCATGCGATTTCGCCGAACTATTACTAAACATAATTTCAATACCGATTATATATGAATAGAATCAAATGTAAAATTTAGGATATATTTTACAATCTCTAGAGCGTAACGGACTTAATAGTTGATAAATATGTACATGTAACACTACTGCAATAATTCAATACCAAAATATATCATAAATTTTTAATAACTGTAGCGTAATGTATCTGCAGTCAAATTGCAAATCAGCGTAACGGTTAATGCTATTCCGAAAAACTGTAACACAAAGAAAACAGAAAAAAACATCATTTAAGCTGATGCACAAAGCTTTGTCAATACTCAAACTCACCTCGACGCCAATCAGCGAGACGTGAAACCATCTTTCCGCACGATATATATCCAAATAAGCATTTGAAACTGCCGATAGACAGCCTTCTCCGTACGGGTAGAAGGTTTTCTTGTTATTCTTCTCCACCTGATAGCAGCTATTGGGAATTTTTAGGCTCAATACTGTGTAGTCGCTATAACCTCGTTTTCCACAGCAATGATACTGCGAGTAAAGGCATTTATTTCGCGAGTTAAAAGAAGAGTTAAACGCCTCTACATTTACATTCTGAATACTTACGCTGTACTGCAAAGCATTCATTTTACCCCGTTCTACGAGTTCTTCAATCCACGTGTACGTTATCATTACTTCAACAGAGTTACGAACTCTGGATTCATCATAACGCCATAATTTCCAAACGTGACCGATCATTAGCATTAGCAGAACGAAAATGTACTACAAATTTATTTATTTCAACGAAATTTAATTAAATTCTGTTTGCCGTCTTTTTTTTCGCGTTTCTTTACCAGAGATAACAATTTTAAGGAGCCATTAAGTGCACCACCGCAGCCAATGAAAGCTGAGACAACGAGTGCCACTCCCATAATGATTTGTACAACTTTTTCGGTGTAATCCAACGATCCATAATTATATTTTTGTAGCTCAAGCGCACTCTCAACCACACCTAAAATTCCGAAGATCTGCAAATAGTTGACTTATTTAAGATCATTCTCAAATTTTTTCTCTTCACATTGGCCATCAGAAAATCTGTAGCCTACTTGGGACTTCAAGTATTTGAGAAGAAATCCGAGATTCCTTATAAACACTTTTCAATATTCAGTGATTCCCATTAGCTGCAACAGTGAAAAATAATATAAAAAAAAGCAGAAAGCTTCAATGTAGACGTCAGAGGAGGACTTTTATTTTGCGGGACCGACTCCTTAAATGGTGATACATGAAAATAAAATGCTTATAACATAGTAATCGTCTTAGAATGCATCATTTGCCGTTAATAACCTTCTTCTCCTTACTTTGTAATAGTCAAGAGCAACGTCATGTGTTCCATAGTATGTATGTATACATATATAATATAATACGCGAAATGTGTATATTGTGCCTCATTTTGAGCTAACATCTCTTTTGTCCGTTCGTGAGGTGATAGATTAAGTTACATTAAGCTAGAAGAGTGATAGGAAGTGATAAGGACTTCAGCCGAAATAGCTGGTTCTCAGCTGAAACAGCTAATGAAGTGATCTTTCTATTTCCGCTTTTCTGCTTACGTGACCAGTCGACTGGACAACATGAAAAGCAAGTGCACATGGCGGGCGGTGGTATGGTTCATGCCGAAGCGTAGTGTACTAACGGGCACAAAAAGTGAAACAATGGCAAAACATTTCTAAGACAAATATCGATCAAATGTAAACGAAGACAATTAAAATATGTACCCCGCTGAACTAAGGAAAGATGATATTTGAGCAAAGGAAATCTTTGTGTTCCTCAAAATATTACCCAATATCGCCTTACCCTGTCCGTATGTCCGAACGGGCAATGTTCAGCCAACCGGCCCCAGCAAGTCCAAATTTCTTCTGAGAAACCTCGATAATCCCGGTAAGCCAGGGCCCGATCAAAGATAAGTCTTCGCCATTATATAACATCACTGCCTCAGAAATTATTCCTGCCTTTGAGACTGCCTTGTATGGATAAACAATTAAGAGCTTCGTGTCTACAAATGTACCTTTCTGCCAGGTTCGTTTATGATATCGGGTGAAGAGAAGGTAGTTGTACCATGTCTGCTTGGGAGATTCAAAAATGCAATAAGAAGAAGCCAGTGAAGGATTTGCGGAAAGTTCCCTATTTATGCCAAATAAGCAAAATGCGTTCTAATTTGAACGAAAATTTATCCCGAATTCAGTTACGAGAGTAGAGAGCTAATATATAGTTTGCGAAAGCTAGTAATCTATAGCGAATATTGATCTGAAATTTAGTACAAATGTCTATTTGCGTAAAAATGAATCTCAAACGAACGTCGGAGCAGGTCGCAACCAAATGCTACGTTTTATACAAAAGATCGCAGTTAATATTGTTGGTAGTCAGCATTCAACATTTAGATATGAAAAGCGGAATCGCTCGATTAACCACGTCTAGCTTTGCCTTTCAATTATTGGAGAATCAACATTTTTGGATTAATTTACTTAAAAAAATCGATCCGCGACCTCGGCTGAGTTTTGACATGCACTAGATGTACGGATGGGTGAAATGGAGATGGATATGATTGCCATGGGCTACATATTGCTTTGCTGCTCGTTAAAGGCAACAACTCCTCTTATAAGCCAATGAAATGAAAACTAATTTCGCTCTGAACATTTTCGATGCAAAAATTTTCGATCTCTCAAACATCCATTTATCACTAAAGCACTAAAACAGTTGTAACTTGCAAATTAATGACCGGAATGCCAGAATAGAATTCTGACACATTTCCTCTTGAAGGTTGCTCCTATTGTGTGTACAAATAAATTTTGAGGGTTTTTTTTGGTGGCTTTAAAGGTTTATGCAGAGAAATTGGTACAATGTGTTCTATTCAAAGTATTGTCCATTGTTAGCTATGACTTTTTTAAGGCTACCTTGAAAGGAATCACTATTTGAGTATCGTCGTAAAAGTCGAAGTAGTGTTCGAACAAAAAACAATCAGTTGTCTATTGAAACCTGCGTTAATCGGTAAGAATAATATCTGCTGATAGCAGCCGGAAGGGTAGGACATTCCAACTTAGAGCAGCACACATATCCTGCCGAATTCCTTCATATTGAAAACAGACGATATCATGACTTTTGCCGTATTACGCCTGTTTTTTGGCGCAATTGTTTTAATTACTGGACATAGTACCCATTAAGGATGGCTTCATTTGGTTGGAACAAACTTTAGTCACCACGCCCAACTATACTAAAGCCTTCAATAGGGCCGTCAAGAATATTCAGCCTTCTTGTCCATGTTATGGGTTGGCAAATGTTCCGTCATGCTTATTTACGCTTTGGATATTCTAGCGCATCCACTGTTGATCACTTTTAGTACAAAACAACATCAATTCGAAGCCCCAAGAAACTGTGTTGTGTGCGCTTTACTGTGATAAATTGTACAGTTGCGTGTAGCTTCAAGACTGTACTTTCAAACAAAAAAGACGTCACACTTTTGTTTCGGACCCTGCAGCGGTAATTACAAACGTTCTTACCGAACAAGACCGAACTAGTTTGTACTCCTTTTGTCTGAAAATGTTATGAATTCGTCAATAGTCATCTTAATGTATCGGTATCTCATCCCACGAACTTATTGAGTGTTGCTTTAATTAATCTATAACTTAGGAAAGGGACAAATGGCAGTAACTGTTGAATAAATTGCAATGTATTTATGCGAAAAACATAACAAATGAACAGAATGTACCATAAACTGAAGCATGAACCGTTACAGGCTTCTAAACGATGCTTAGTAACGTTTTAATGTACGAACCGGTAGAACATGTTGATGTGTTTTGTGAGTTGTGAACGAGTTTCGAACTATATTTTTGTAAAAGCATTCATTCATTCTTTTAGAAAATTTTTATTTTTTATTAATAGAATGAATTGTTTTATTGAAATAGATTTGATTGATCGAAAAGGGCACAAAGGGTTATGCTAAAGTGAACGGCAAGACACATATGTTTTAATGAAAGTATTGCCGATTAAAATATAAAAAAAAATCATAATCGATGCCTGGTGGTGGCAAAGTGAAATTTTCCCTAACATGAAATATGTTTTCACGCTTGTATGGCCTGTACGGGAATGTGTAAAACTTTTCATTTTTATTTCGAAATCGAAACTCTTTTGCAATTAATTCCACATCTGCTTAGTTGCTTCCATGACAAGAACACGTATTCAGGACTATAAAAGCAATTCATTTACTTGTTTGGAAACCGTTTATCCATGCTTGAGATTTGATTAATGTGCAATGATTCACGCGAATCATTTATTACTTACGACACAAAAAGTATTAATTACGACTATAGACCACTGCAAATATGATCGAATAGTTGCCATAATGAATATGATAACTCTTCTTCTTTAAGGATTTGATCTGTTCTGATCAAAAATTTTGCGTCTTCTTTTTCCCCAATATTAACGGAAAATTCACGCACACCCGAGCCACACATCTAAATGTATTATAACTAAATGAAATAAAGCAATTCACTGAATAACCAAAATAAACGAAAATATTAGGTTGTGGGAAAAGCTATGGCTTTCATTGCTAATTGATAAATGAGTTTCTCGAAGGAGAAATCATTCGCAACTCATTCAATAGACAACTGTTTGCACCATCGATTGCTTTTGCTTTCCTGTATATTTAATTTCAACAGAAAGGAGGAGAAGATTACCGTTCATCTTTTATGTTTCATATATAAAAATTTTTCTTCACAACATTACTACTGCGGCTTAAAGTGTCAGTGCTTTAGAAGAATGTAAAATTTCAAGAACGGGATGGAAAGATTGATAACTTGATATGCGTTAGAGAGTTTCACTCAAGTTAAGATGAATTTTTGATCTCTGGAAGCAACTGGAATTTTGGAGCACACGCATTATGACTTTTCCAACAACTTGATAAATTGAAACAACAATTTCTTTGAGTTTTTACAGCCAAAATATCTACCCAACTACAGTCGGTAAAAGAGTAGCAGACATTGTTTGCGACGCAATGGCTTTGTCTAGACCTAGCAATGATTTCATCTACAATCTGATGCAGGGCTTTTGCATTGCTGTTTAATGTTGTTGTTATAATGGTATAAGGAATAAAAATCAGAATGGATGTAGTAAATGAAAAATATAATAATAAAATTATAATATATAATAACCATACTAATAGGTAATAGTATAACAATAACAACAATAATATCCTATTTTTTATTATTTTGCATCGTAAATACCTACAACAACTTCTGAGGAAATTAAACTTATCTGCAAAAGATTTAAGAATGATTGCAACAAGTCGATGAACATAGGGTGCCATCACAAAATCAGGATCATCTGTCGACTCGAGTAGGTTTACCTTTGCAACTGATTGTTAATAAATACTCTCTCGTCCTCTCTCGTTCGTACGCGAAGTAAATTTACGCCTACTATTCCCATAAGAAGATTTTCCATCGTTTGTGTTCGCTTGAATGAAATGTACTAAAATATTCAAAAATCGTGGAGGTCAACAGATGCTTTCTTGCACTCAATTCATTGGTTGCTTGTATCCTAGTGTAGTGATGTGTGAGTTAACGAAAGAGAAATTAATGGCTTTTTGTGCATTTGTGTCTACAAATATTTCTAATAGCCTTTGTAGCGCCGAAAAGAAATGTTATGTAATGTAATAAAATTTAAGAAAGAACAAAAAAAATGACTGCTTTCATCAGATGAATTAATATTTTTCTTTTCATCTATTATTTAATGTATACATATCTTAAAAGATAGGCAGTAGCAGCAAGCCTTGATATTCCAACGTATGCTGAATGTTGCTTATTGTACAGCTTGCTTTGTTTGTTAGGTTGTAGTGAAAGAGTGGTTTTGGGAATACGAACAGCGAGCTCGAAGAAAAGCTAAAAAGCTCTTAGGAAATCCAAAAAGCTTTCAAGAAAGCCNTGATGCAAAATGACGTGAATGCTACAGCATTCAAATTTTAAAGCCAATTTTTGTTCATTTAATTTCATGTAACCTTAAGTTTTTGTAATTAATATACATTTCAAAGTAATGACCAATTGCTATAACATTCATTTCATATAACACTTAAAACACGATGTTCTGATTACTCTTATAATATGTATATAATCAGATTTTGAATATTACAACTAGTTTCAAAAATAATTGCCTGTCTATTTTTGGAGCTCCCTGAAATTTTTAGTGTCCGCGAACGTGTTAATAGATCTCAAGTGGCGCTTTGTTGTTGTGTTGCTACCAGCAAAACTTGGTCTTGCCGCTTATTGCAACTGGTTACCAAAAATGGCGCCCCTTGCGGTATATTTCACCATTCTCGAAAGTTGAAAGCGTTTAGCAATGATTTAATAAAGGGAGCGATATAAGTGACGTCAAACACCACGTTTCCTTCAAGGGTGACAAAACATATAGTTTCGTTAAATTCCTTCTCAAATGTCTAAAAATTACGAACGCTATCAAAATTGAAGCTGAGAAAGATCTCCAGTTGATCCTTAGCGGCCTCTGTAGCACTTTCCCGGCGTATCGCTTGACCGCAGATCCCTGACGGCGGCTCTCTTTTGGTTCACATCGTCGCGCGTCCCACAACTCTGCTCAGTTAAAGCTGCTTGCAGAGTAAAGAAACTATTTGCACCTCAATACTAAATAACAGGGGACTGGTTGCAACCAATGTCTGTCTGAACTGTTCATAGCTAAATGTCGGTATGTAAGCCTTGGCGAATCTCAATTTTGGCCATTTTCTCACATTCGGTAAATGCTTACATACCAAATTTCAAACATTTGGTAAAAATAGTTTTGAAAAGCAAAGTTGGAGAATTTGTTCAGCTTCCTTGAATAGTGTTTTCATATAGATTCATGAGGTGTCATCAAAAACGTTTCATTACGTTTCCTAATTCAAAGTGCAACCATATCTTTATCCTAATTACCCAACAAACATCTGTTACGGCGCTTACAGAGTTCTGTTAACGCAGTTGGTAGTAATCTTTGCTAATTAAATTCGAGTTTATCTTCACACCCTAAACGCGCGGCTGGTAAAAAATGCGGTGCTTCAAATGTGTAAAAATCATAGAAGCCACCTTAAACAGCGAAATCGATTCCTATGGAAACTTAATCCGAGAGAAGTCTAACATAGCCCCACATCTTCAGGCGTTCAAAAATAAAGGGAAATCATTTAGGTGAGCTAAAGACGTTTTTCGGTTCCAGAAATGACGTAACAAAGCTGATTTTTGTTCCTTCGCATTATAATGGATGAAAGTGTGAAAACGCAATCACATGCTCAGTCCTAAGTGCAAAAAATGCCGTCTTTTTTCCGTCCCCGTCAATATCAACAGCAAAGCTAAATATTTGTGCCTGTAAAACGACGGTACCTAGTGAAGTCAAACAAGGATAATTTTAAACTTTAAACATCTCTTAATGAAAACAATCGATGGTGATCGCTAGAACCGGGAATTATCGCTATTTAACGAGAGATCAACGAAAAAATGTGCGATAATGTGTAAAAAGGCATGACGCTTGCACTGCACTTGCTGATCACTTGTTGGCTAGTCGATTAAGGAAAAAAGCTTCAATAGCTTCGACGATTGGCTATTCAAGCTTCGCATGGATTCATTAGCACTTAACTGAACAGCCCATTAATTTTATGGGAGACGTTAAGAAATGGTCTAAAGCCTGCATTGCTTGAAGAAATAAGTCCTACTTGTCCTAAGAAAAACTATCTGTTGCATTAAAAATTAACAAAAAATTCTAAGATGCTACGTGAACTATTTTTAGGTGTTTCAGAATACTTCGGTATTTATTGTATCGAAAATGGGCATTTCGTAGTGATGTTTTGCTTTATTTTTCCTTTGGATATGGTATCCGAGACCGAATTTTGTCGTCACATGAATTTTGATTCGTCCCTGACGGAAAACGTATACATTGTCGACGGCTGTAAGCTCGCTACTCGACGCGCCAACTAGAGAGTCGATCTGCTGTTCACTGTTTTAAGCCTAAACATAAAAATTGGTGTCGAGCTTATCGACGTCGACATCCATAAACTGACCCCTACACTAAGGCAACGATAAAAACTTGTGGAAATGAATTTATGTTTCGAGAAAGAATTTTTAAAGTAAAAAAGGAAATGCTTTATGATATACTTTGATAATCGATTTGTTATTTGATAAAAAAAAAAAAATAATAAGAGAAAAATGCGCGAAGGAGTGCGATTTGCTTCTTCTTTAAATATCTTTTCTGCCGTTCAATCAAGAAACATCATAACGTATTCATACATTTACTTTATATATATATATGTGTATATATATTTTATTTTACATAGAGTTGATATTACAATAATATAAATAAATAATATTTTTATTTGTAACGGTAATATTTCATGTATACATAAATATATTTGTGAATAGTTATAAAATACTTGGACTGGTTATCGGTTAGATTTTCTAACAGCAGGTGGACTAATTTTCGAAAAGCCGTCTTCGGCGTTCATTACGCAAGTTTATGCCCAGCAACGAAGCTATTCCCAAGGCTAAGACCTAGAAGAAATAATGTAATCTTAATTAATATTTTGGCTTCACTTCGCTTATATTAATTGTTATAAGCGTTATAATCACAATCACTGGTGCGTAAGCTTAACTGTGTATTTAGTAAATATTGAAATCGTTATCAGAGGATCTATCTATTTTATTAGGAATGTATCAACGCATGTATGAATAAGCTTCATGCTCACACCGCTGCCAGGGCTTTAAAAGTAACAAAGCATATGCGTGGTGGCAGCAGAGATACAAGATAATCCTCGAATTCAAAAAATCGATTACTTTGTGTGCCTAACCATCACCTCGTCTGGCATTTGCATTTGAAAGTATGATGTCAGGTAAAGTTAAATTAAAGAGAAACAAACGTGATGCGTAGTTTCTCAGTCCACTATGTGTTTATATGATCGCATTTAAATCGTTGGTGTCAGAAACCCTCGCCCTCTCGCTTGCTTGATAGGAATTTTAAAAATGAAAAAAAATGTTCTTAATGCAGGCTACACTCTTACACTTTCCGATTATATCCACATTTGGAGCTATTTTGTTGCATTGGTCCTATATGCAAATCTTCCTTTCACAATATCTAGAAATGGATATCAGAGAACCAATAATGTGTACGTATACCACATTCTTTGCTAGGATAACAAATCGACTCGATTGTCCTAACTGAGGTGGAAGGTGGAACTTGCGCAAAGGTACATCAAAGCAAGCTTCATCGAATGGCCACAATATCATACGTAATGTTAGGAAAAGATTTAAGGTATATGTTATCTTATATGTTAATCTTTTGAGCAAACTTTTTAGGCCGCTTACGAAGGTTTCCAAGCATCAACTCGTTGATTTTTATTACACTTTTGCGCTTTGTAGATAGATGTTGAAGAACTACCATTTTTTAAATGCGTTCTAAACGATTTCGCGTGCTCGAGTCTTTAGCGTACACGATTCGTAGTGCGATTTCTGCTACATTTTAAACGAATCGTTCTATGAAATTTTATTGAGTTGCGAAGTCGAAGGTAAAGACTTTCTTGAAAAAATGTGTCTATTGCAGTAACCGCGAAGTGCTTAAGAATAGGATAACAATAAAACAAACAACAAAACAGGCTGAATAACTAATTATTGTCAAGTTGTGGATAAGTGATGATATGATGTATGTTACATACAAACGTATATTTAAAATTGTTTTGTATCACATTTTTAAAGGAGTGCGCGTTCGCATAGCCTGGTGCGTTAATCTAATCTAATCACTTGCTGCTACATGTTATTAGTCATAATTAATATTTTTTGTTTTTTTTTAGTGCTTAAATAATTAAACGTTTGTTTGTCGGCATACCGAGGAAATAAATATACAAAATTTTCTTTGTATTTACATGCGCTTGGTTGTTTTTTCCGAAATTCCCCCTGTTAAGCCTTTGCGTAAGATTATGCTCTAGAATTAAAATGCACTTGTAAACGAAACTAACGTGAGGTGATATCGTCAGATGGGAGACCATACAAAGTCGGCCATCTATAAAACTTAACATATCCGTGTGCTCCTATCGATTATATCTATGATTTCTCTCCTCTATCGTGTCCGTCTATGCTTCCACTAAAATTATTTCTGTGATTTTCAAAATTTTCAATATTTTCATAATAGCGCTAATGATTTAAAATAATCGGTTAGTTAGTTGGTCAATTGATCCGGAGTAGCAATATGTTGGAGCACCCGTTTGCCGGAAAACAAGCGTGTGATCCTTCGTACCAAGGTTAAATGTTACGTCCTCTCAAATAGGGCGAGTGGAGATTAGCGCTAGTCCTCACTGATCTGAGTACTTATAAGCTATCGAAGCGAATAAAGCAAAAACTTAGCCCTTTCTATCCGTCAACATAAAAAGTGCGAATTGGAAGAATTCGCGGAGATTAAAAACAATCTTCGCTTTTCAGTCGTTAGCAGGTTGGCCTTGTCACTTGTGGTTCAAGGGTGTATAAAGTGTGTGTGGATATGTGCAACGCCCAGAAGGACTTGAAACAGGCACACCGTTGATTGTAAGGATTTAAGTTTGTCTGTCTGTCGGTGCATTTTGTTTTCCTTTGTTCAACCTAGAGGCCCCAATTTTTGTTATATTTTGATGAAATTTGATATATTCATGTGTTTTGGCTCAAGCATGAACGCTATTGAAAATGATTCCGATCGGCCCATTTTTTGGACCGCTTTATTTTGAAAAGTCTTTATATAAATAAATCTAGGATGTTGTAGTGTATTTAGTGAAGCACCGCGGCCCGTTATGGTATTTCTGCTTGTTATATGTCTTTGTTGTGTTGTATGTGTTATGAATTCAGGTAAAAGTTTTGGTTTACAGAGTATCTTTAAATTGCTTGCGCTGCACTAAGCGTTAACCTAATTACGTCGTTTTATATATCTTATGGTTAACCACTCCCGTTTTGCTTACTCACTTCAAAAAGGAATAAAGTCCACTTTACGGAGGATCCGATATGTGCGCTTTTAGCAGCATTTTCTTGCACGGCCTCGAGACAACTTTTTGTATAACGTTTTGAATCAATTCTCTCATGGTTTTGATAACAACTTGTTGGTATAAACTTCCCCATCGAAATGTAATCTTGCGTCGAATTTTTTCCACAACAATAGTACTACGAAATCATGAAATAACAAAAATATATATATACATACATATATATATTTTAACACATTTGTGTGTAAGCAAATGTGTATGAATTTGCGTATGTATACAAACATTTTGTTCAACCTCCGCTATACGCTCCACGTTCACTGGATAATTTTGCCAAAGCTTAATGAGGTCATCGGTGGCATTTCGTTTATAATCGGTGGTGTGTGCAACCACAAGGATGTAAATTTGAAAAGTCAATAGAAATACGACACACAGTCCATACTACATGCATACGCAGGAATTGAAACAAAGTGAAAATCAACTTTAAATTCACTTAAATGAAAATTGAACTCCATCGCGGTCTTACACTCCAGATAAGTCCCAACGATTCACGACATGCACCAAAACAACCCAAGAATGATGTAAGTATAAGAAATGAACCGATAAATATTTGTATTATCACAGCGATGTGTTCAAATGTGCCCGGTGTCGAAATATTCAATTCGTAAACCGATAGCGCTATTAGTCCGACACCCAATAACTACAAATAATTAAAGTGATTGTGTATTCATATCCCGATGCAATGGCTTTTCTTTCTCTTTTTTTTTTTCTCTTACGTACCGACAACACGGTATTAATTATATTTAATACTATATTATAAAAAGTTGTTTGGCAATTCATGGTCGTTAAGAATTTTCCAAAAAAAATTGAAAATAAAAATAAATAGGAATAAGAATTATATAAAACTTTTAACAAATTTTCTCTCGACCACCATTTGCTTTCGCGGTTAACAGTAAACTAACTTCACTTTTCTTTTTCTCTGCACGTTATTGTTTTCATTGGTTATGTTTACATTAGTTTCAAGGTTTCTATGTGTACATAAATATATTTTTATATATTCACCATTATAAGCGGATGAATATACGGGGTGCGAGGTTACGCTTGCATTTCAAGGAACAGGCGACTGTGTGTGTGCGCGTTTGTATTTCCATAAAAGTTAAAAATTATTACCAAAGTGTAGAAAGTCTATAAATGTGGACGTAAGCAACTTCCTATACTACCCTACCAAGCCTAGTCCAAGTCTGCATGTCCGCCTCAGGGGCCGAGTAGGCAAGAGATCTCGACTAACAATTAAACGGTTGTGGGTCCAAATCAGTCATTATAGCCATAGATGCTAATGCTTTAAAATTTTAGTTTGAGAATTTATTTCTTTGGCTAAATTAATTATAATCGAACAAGTAAAAACATTATAGTGCGACTAGGCCGACTGTTAATTCCCCTATAGCACAATTTACTGATACAATTCTATTTCTTATTTCTATATAACGGCATATTTACATCCTACATCACTTGTGGTAGATGGTATATTAACTTACTGCGGTCATATGTAGCAAGCATCGATCGATTCAGAATCATTATGTCAATTGATCTAAGCATGTCTGTCCGTCTGACGTCTCGCTATGTAATTTTGCGGTCAAGATACAGGTCTCAATTTTTAAGATATTTTGATGAAATTTGGTACAGTGACATGTTTTCGCCCAAAGGCGAACGCTATTGAAAATGGTTCGTATCGGTCCACTTTTTCGACCACTCCCCATATAACGCCCTATTCAGAAAAGTCGTTACTTGGAAAAAAATTTTAATTTTCAAAATTTCTCCGTGAAAGTGATTAAGTAGCAGTATTTCGGCATTCTAAATTGGTATGAAAACTTTGGACCGGCTGGGGCAATTTTTGAACCTCCTCGAATATAACGAAAACTGAAGTTCATACGACAAAAAGGTATAATTTTCAATGCTTCACGATGAAAATTGTATCATAATAGTTATTTAATATAAAAAAATGAACTGTGGTCAATGTGGACCATCTTGGCCTATTTTTTAGATCCTATCTTAATAAGGACTTTCATGAAAATTGATCCTTTGTAGAGTAAAAAAGTCAAAGTTTTAACAAGTAGTGATGCAAATTACCGCATAATATTATAGTCAGTTCATACAAAAAAGAACCCAACAAAATTTGGACCGTCTACGCCTATTTTTCGATCCTGCCCTATGTAAGGATTAAACTTGTGCTACATTAAGTTGCGTTTTGCATTCGTTTCCCCACAAATCGCATAGTTGCGATCCCTCACCCAAACTTGCCGTGTTCTTCAGGACCAGAACTTGGGAAGAATCCAAAGTTGACTGGCGTAAGCTAATTTGTAAGCTGAAAATGTTTGTAATATTATGCACTACGAATTTTAAGCACCGAGAGAGTCAGATCTCATTCGAAGACAGTAAACAGGTGACTGCGCACCGCGTAAAACCCAAAGAAAAAAAAATTCGAAAATAATGCTTCATGTCAAGTAGAAAGGTCCACGTCCCTCCTGCGGCTTTGGCAACTGACCAGAACGCACCTCTGAGAAAATTTGCTTCTTGTACCATATCTTCTTTACGACCTTTTTCTTCCAACCTTCTGTAGATAAATTTACTTAAATTTACTTATGTGAAATCATGTGTTTTGAAATTCGACACAAACGTAGTTCTTTTTATAATCATTGCATTATGTTCATTAAAATTTTTACAGCGTATAAAAATGTGCTCCGAAAGGCCGAAAAATATACGCAGTGTTCAAATAGTTTCTTCATGAAAAGCGCAAGTGATTCAGTAGTTTGACCTTCCATTTGTATACGAAATATGATATGGAACAAACAATCTATATCCAGATCCAACCAGATATCGCGCATGTTTGTTCCCTTAAATTCCACGGATCAAACCCGGAATGCGAACGAATTTTTACCTAATGAAAACTCTGCTGCTAACTACTACTTTAAGGAATCGGTTTAGTCTACTGTACCTTTTAGGTTTTCCACAATGTCTTTGGTAACTCTCCAAATAAAATTCATAAGCATTCGACATAGCTTATGGCTTAAAGGGTGAGCCTTTACAACTAGTACCTATTACCTGTAATCTCATATTTCATATATTTCGTTATATTCTATACTAGTTTTAAAACAATTACTTAAGTATTTGAATTCGACTGCTAAAATTTAGTCGAATTCCAAGTAATAAAAAAATAAAATCTCTGGACTTGTGCATACTTGGAGAAGTAATGAATTTAGTGCAGTTGTGGCCAAAGGTTTTATTGCGTTTCTTACTGCTTTCCAGGTATTTGCAACTTATCGAGTCCCCAACTCTCCGTGGTGGCAATCTTGACAAAAGCTACTTCTATTCTGGTCTGTTACCAAACTCCATAGACATGCTTTAAAGCGCTCCTTTTCGCTGATCAACTGCATGAAGCAGAAGTTCGTGTTTATAAAATATTCCGCTAAATACTTAGCTAAATAAGCGTTAAGTCTGTCTTGATCGAGCACACCTGCTTGTTGTTCCTTAAACCGATCATCTTCATATATATTTCGAAGCGTAACTTACCCCATTGTGCGGGCCGATGAAGCTGATCTCTATCGTATATATCCGATATACATTTGTTTGAATAGGCGCAATTTAGTGATGCATGTTAAAAAGTTACACCCAACCTGAAAATAAATTCTTGTTTATTTTCCTTTACCTTCTACAAGTTTTTAAATTTGACATAAGTAACGTAACATAAGTAATAAAAAGGAAAATTTATTTATATCTGGTTTTTGCAACAAAATAACAATAAAATAATAAATGGAAAATGCACCTTTTTTCCTTCTCTTCTTCCCACATTGATTCGGCTTCAAGTAAAAGCTGCTTAAAATTTTGATAAATAATTTAGACGTAACCCCGTCGTACTATAAGTAAATTATTGAAACCTACCTGGAGGGAGAGACTGGCTATGTATTCACTTTGCACAACCAATGCTGCATATGCTCCTTGCTTCGATCATTTCGATGTCATAAACGCTCTTTTGAAGAATATTTCAGAATAATTTTCCTTTCCTTTCAATGATGGTCGCTTTCAAAGAATACTTTTGCTCTACTTTTCTTACTTTGCAAAGTCATGCAAACACTTTCGCTATTTTGCGTGTTGCATGTAATGAAGTCATAGTATAGCTTAAGCTTTCATTTTTTAAACAAATTTTTGTTTGTGTTTATATATAGAACCATTAGATATATAGAGATATGTAATATATACAGCCGAGGATGTATAAATAGTAACGTAATAATATAAAAGGCTTAAGAGCATTTTTTTTTCTGTTTTAAAATTTAGCTTAAATTATATGAAAAGAAGCAAAAGCTTTATAGCCCGAGCGACTTTATGAAGAATTTACTAAAAATTGAGAATATTTTAAAAAATATTTCTGGGGGAAGAAATCAGAAGCATGAACCGACATAGCTCTACCTAAATTTGACTAACTTTTTTGTGGACGAACTTATCAATAATCGCGTACTTTTAACGAAAAAGTAGACCTGTTTGATACTTTTCAAGAACCCTTACCTTTGAGGACTGCTGCATAGCCGAATAGACACGAGTCACAACAAATTCGGTCTTCGCGCACCCTTATCTAAGCACTGTAGACCGTGCTGTGGTTGATTGGATCAAGGCATAACACTACCACGGATTAGGCCCACCCGGTCCAAGTTTTTCGTGTTACTTTAGTAGTTAGTCAAAATGTTGTAGACATCGGACGGACAGACAGGTGGACGGCCGGAGAAGTTTCAGCCGACTTAGAAAATGAATTTGAGCAGGGCGGTGTGATAAAAAGTGAATCTAATATAAATCCTTCTGCTTACTACGCACAGATCGGCTCAAACGCAATCCATCTTGTACCACCAGGGGTGCACTAAGTAATTTTACTCCTTTTTTGTTCAAAATATTGTTAGGACTCCTTTTAGTCCCTGGATTTTTAAAATTCAATTTTATGTATGTTTTTCGCCTTTTTTTTTTAAATCTGTGCTAAATCTTACGATAAAGTCTATTTACATATCCATGGCCATTTATGCATAGGGTGTATTGCATTGTTAAAATTAGGAGAATATTCTCGTTGCGTACATGTGCATATAAATATATTTATATATATATGCAATGTTTATTATATTACGGATTTTACGCAAATGCATTCCATTGTTTCTTTAGTTAACATTTTATCGTTATAACGTAATAATTGTGACCTAATTTTAAGGCTGAAGGCATACATACACTTTCATAAGATATTAAGTTTGATATTTAATTTGTAATAAATCCATCAATTTGTACGTTACAGTTGAAATTAATTAAATTATCCTAATGGTTTAACTAAACCCTTTAGCGTGATGCTTATGCGTCACATGTTCAACTCAAAATTGGTTGATTTAATAAACTTGAAGGACGGAAAAACTATGTTATGATTCAGCTTTTCTTTTAAACCGATTTCGTTAAACAATTCGCTAAACAATTTGCTACATTTTTGCTCAATGGTCCAACTATGGAAAACAATCTCTGACAGCGTTATATATTAAATGCGTTAATAATTCAAATGAGAAGCCTGTGACCAATCGTGAGTCGTTCCTTTTTAGATCCAGTATTTTATTTGCTGTGACGGAATATTTAATAAACCCCTCCGCTTGACGTTGTTCGGCAGTTTCCATCCAATGACAATCCGACTTTCCATCCGCTCATTGCGATATCAGCCTATCAATGTGGCTTCTCGTTCCGCCACAGAAACTTTCCGAACTTATCATGGTCGCTCGGCCTTCCCAGTTAGTTAGACAATCAGCCCTTTCACTGACTTCGACGCCCGATCGGCCAAGTGCCCACCTTATGCTTTCCCAGCTCATTCAAGGTTAAGGGACACTCCAACGCGAGCCTAGATGTTATTTTTTACCCTTTCAACGCTTTCAATGCTAAGGAGGCTTTGCAGTCGGAGTAAAAGCAAATGAGTGCTCTCCTGTATTAGGCATCTCCTTTCTAGGCATTTCCAGGCACGATTCCATGGAATCTGTCTGCAACTTTTAGAAGCTCGGGCATATATCAGCCTCAGTGCCAGGGCCCTATGCCATTTTATAGTTTTGAACCGTCAGTGTTTCAGTTGTTTGGTTCCACCTGACCGTTCAAAACCGATCTCGCCAGTATGGTCGCTCTGAACCGATGGAACAGTACGCCTTCCGACGCATTGGTCTGGTATGTTGGCAAAACATTTCCCTATGATGTTTTTTAAGACTTCAAGGATGAGACTTTTTCGAGATGGAATTTCTAATGGGGAAACGCTAACGATGGACAATACTGTGAATAAAACACATTGCACCAATTTCTTTGGATAAAAAAATCCCTAAAAGCACACAATAAAATTCACACAATATTTTCGCGACAATAAAACAAAAATTATACTTTACTTTTTTGTAAAAGCATGCCTTCCATGGATGGCTTCAGGCTGAAGGATGCGCAAAACGTCAGCTGACTTAGTTAGTTTCCATGCTCAATGATTATTGTTCACCAATTTTCTATCGACCTATCGTAAGTCCTTCGGAATGTTACAAAATTCCTTACAAACTTAACATACCCTCTACTATAAACGACGTGAAGTATAAACGAGCGCAAAGGCACGAAATATTCAATGAAGGCAAAAAAGCAGATGTTCGGCGACTACGAACGGCAAAAGTTTCGAAAAAAACCAGAGTTGCAAATTTGTGTACTTGCTTTGGGGAATCGAGGGCGGAAACGAAAGGATAATTTCAATCGCATGTCAAGCGAATGTGTTTCCCCAAAACCTCAAGCAATGGGATAAAACCAGCACCACCATGCTTGTCTGGAAGAGGCAGTTTTTAATCATTTAAAAGTATAACAATATCGTTAAAGAAATTATTCATACACCTCACCCGAAGACCCCTTTATAGAAGTTACTAGGAAAGCGATAACGTAAACTTTGAAGGATCAGTTATTTTTCTTTCAAATAATTTCCGTTACATTTTACATGTTGTTCACAAAATGTATTCGCCTGCATGCAGGCGCCTTATTTCTTAGCAGAATCAGAAGACAAAGTTCTCTCCTTCGTACCCGTGTGCTGTTTTGTAGGTAAATACTTTTGGAAGCCGAATTTGAATAAAGAAAAATCGCTATTTGTCACTATCTGATGTGCAGTGTGCAGTGGTTATGCTATATGTAACATATATTAAGATTATATTAAATAATATGGAGATGGAGAGAGGGCTTATTTTCTGTTAAAGCTGAATATCTACATGCATTACATATATACAAAACAAACATTTGTATAAAAAATTCATATTCATTCATGCATGTATGTAAACATGAAACCGGAATTTTTGTATAGAAAAAATGTGCTATACGTACCTCTTATGTATATATATATACACGCATACATATTTATAGATATACATACATGTAAGTAAACACATACTGAGCTTTGCAATTTAATACGCATTTATTTTTATTTAATTTGATATTTAATTACAAGTAAAACGAAGATCGATTAACATGCGGTAGGACATAAATCATCTGAAAATACGATATTGGAAATAATTTTAAGAAATATGGTAACCTTGTTTCAGTAGTACAGAATATAGTAATAATTATATGCTGCACATTATTTTCCAATGGCTTTTGGATATGAAAAAAGAAGACATGGAACCTTTAGTAACGAAACATTTGAAGGAAAGTGTAAAGCAAAAATGCAAAAACACTCCTCATTGATATTTTTGTAGGCAAGGCTCCAATTTCGAGAAAATGGTAAAAACCCTTTTATTTAGAGTACTGTTTATCCCTAGCTCCATATTTTATTCTTCGAAGAATATAACTTCCGTATAGGAACAACAACCGACTTCTCAAGGGAATACCAATTAAATACAGCGAGAGTTCTTATGCAGTGTCGTTGACGTCTTCTGAAGGGCTTTTTCAATGTGGGGCATATTGCCGTAGTTACTCGTTCAAACTCGACGACGATGTGTCAAATGCTGCTGAGAGCGTCGGAATAGCTCACAACCGACTACATTCAGACAATTTCCAGGAAACCGGGATGGCAACGTCCCTATTTCCCTATACTTCACCTTCTTTGCACGTCCAATATTGGCTTGTGTCCAATTTTCATCGCCCGCCACAATTCAGAACGACTTTCTTTCTGATTCGGCGATGAAAGTGCTCCCGGTGTTTGACGTATTGCTTTTGACATAAAGCCCGGGTTGCTCGCAGCTTTCAAAAACTATGGTTTATATACATTGTGCTGTATTTTGACGTTCCCAAGCTTAGGCAAGCGACAGCTTAGTCTCTCTACATCATTGTCTTGTACCAGTTGGACCAACAGATATGAGAGATAGAAGCCATAGCGAAATTCACCCATGGGAACGCTCTCCAGCTGTCAGCGCTCTGTCTCTCCCATCCCGGCATTCCGCCAACCGTGAAAACAGCATATGATTATTCTTTACACAACATTACGACATAATGAACAGGCACTCAAACAGCCTTAGTGCTGCCAGTTCCATTTTGGTTAATCGACCTTACCTCTGCATAGAGATGCTTGCATTCGGATTGTCCGTACATCCAGGACTGTCGTTCAGCTTTTGTTCGTGGGATTTTAATCACCAACCAAGCTAAAGCCTAAAGATAGGGCGAAAAGGTCAGAATTTGAGAGAAACTCCTCTCAGACAAAATAACGCCGTCTCTTAGAAAAGCCCTAACAAGTTGCTATACATCTGAGAAAAATATTGTGTTTTTTAACCGTCGATGAATTACTTTACAATCCGATCTTGCGAGATTACGAAAAAGAAACTTGATTTTTTCTATATAAGATGGCGAGGTTATGATGAAACAATGCTCTATAGTTATTCATATAACAACTGTTCAAAGTAAGGCATCATAGGAAAAGTGATCGGAAAAGTAGTTCGATGCGAATCATTTTGAATAGCGTTCTTGTTTGGATAAAAACATGTCGTCGCATGCATATTAAATTTCTTCAGAATATCTAAAAAAATTTCGGGTTATATGTTGAACGCAAGAAAACAACAGGGATACATGGACAGACAAGCTTAGATGAACTCAGAAAATAATTGTGAATAATAAAAGAAGAGTCTATTTCAAATGCCTCTCGGTATTGCATACATTCGCACAAACTTCATATACCCCACATGGGCATAAGAACATTTCAATTATTAGAATTGGTTGTGCATAATCTTTGAGCTCGATTGATCATCAGCGCGGCATGTGTGATATGTTCACCTGAATGAGTTGAATTTCATATTTCCTTTTAAAATTTATAAATGAACTTCACCGCGGTTTTAATCAATAAATCGTCGTGAGTATTATTACCGGAATTGCAATATCAATGCAAACCGCGTAGTGGAAATGTAAACTTGACAAACTTGACAAACGAAAAAAATGCAATTTATTTCGAGGTCATTCTCTATAGATAGAATAATTAAATCATTCGAATGCGGGTGAAGGATGGAATGCGTTCTTTTTTTTTTTGTTTTTTTTTTGTCTTTTACTTTATGATTTTTTTATTTTATATTTTAAATATAATTCTTATCTCTTACTCAAGTAAGGAAACTAAATAATGCATAAGAGTAATAATAGTATGAGAGTATGAATGTCAATACGTATTACGTATCAATTCCGTACACGAATATGACAGATTTTAAATTCATTTTGAAACTTATTCGAGTAAAAGTCATTTCATAATTGCACTTTTCTAAGGTGGTTAGTTAAACGATAATTTTACAAAATTTATCATATTTAGTCCATAGTTGCATATTTTTGTTTTTGATTGCATTGCAAAATTTTTACGCTTTAAAAGCGCATACGTCTCTGAGTATTGCGGAAATTTATCACCAAAAATACGGCCAACAAGAAAGCAATTAGCTGAGAATTAACGAAAAAAAAAAAAAAAATCAGAATTCTATTCTAGTTTTGAATAAGTTATTAACAAAAAAATACCTCAAATGCTATTAAAATCCAGGATATGACTGAACAATGCCACCATTCGTCTTCATAATATGTTTGCAGTTTGCTACTGCAACCTTCAGTGAATAGATTACTGACTTTTGTATAATCCTGATCCACATAGCAACTAATGGGTATCGGTTTGCTAAGAACAACGTAGTCGTTGGCACTAGTTTTTCCACAGCATTCGTGTTCGATTTGGATTTCATCCATACTATTCGATTCCCAGGCGTCGTTGACTATACTGAAGCCGTTACGCATCCCGCCTTCGCTTATATCGTTGCTAGTGAAGACAATTTGAACGATAGCCAAAAGCAATAAGAACACAGCACACTACAAAATGGAGAGAGAAAATATTACTCGAATATTCAAAAATGATTGACAAGACACCTTACCGTCGCCATTAGGCACATCGATTCCCGTACGGCTGCAAAGCAGCCCAGAAACGCAAAGAACACTATTAGGGAGCACGCAATGTAGACAATGATTGCCAACTGCTCTTGGATGTAATCTGGATTAAATGATATCCAAATTATCGCACAAATTGCAAATATCTGAGAAAGAACAAGAAACCATTGATGAATTCAGCAGAAACACGATGAGCAAGAAGTTATTGAAAATTAAACTGAAAATCTTTTTAAGATCTCTTCAACTTGAATCGTATTTTATCATAACCAACATAAGCTGATTTACTGTATTTACTGACGAGATACAGGGAAGATCCAGTCGATCGTATATCGTTTTATATTTATCGTAAATCTTGGAAGCATGCTCTCAACTCGGTCAAATCTTTAAACAGCTCTCATTCGCTTGGTTATAGTACTTGATTGCAGAATGAACCAAAGACCTTCGTTCGTTTGTCGTATACCGCCTAAGATAAATCCACATTTTATTATACCGATCGAATCATTCTCTAAGCCTGTTTGTCCGTCTGACGTCTGTCTACGTATTCTTGTGTTCAACTTAGTTCAACAGGTCGCAATTTTTGAGATACTTTGATGAAATTTGATACAGTGGCGTGCTTTGACCCAAGGGCGGCCAGAACTCCCGAGAAAAAAAGTTCTTCAGCAACGAATCTAATTTTATAGCCTTATCCTTGATAAACTCTTGTTCGAATATTCGAATAATATATATGTGTAAACTTCGAATCACTTAAGGTTTATGTCAACGCTATTGTCTGCGATTACATTTATGAAAGTGTACTTAAATCCATTTATTCTTAAACCATATGAATTTACAGCCTGAGGAAGGCAGAGCCAAATTTAACTCACATGTTTTTCAGCG
>KK502689.1:112382-124882 GCA_000688735.1 Glossina austeni
GCTCTATCCGTTATATTGATTAAATATCACTTCGTCGGATTAAGACCAACTTTAAGCAACGCTTTATTGTTTGTTCGCAAGCTGGGCTCACAATCTTGTCACTACACGCAGAAAAGGGTACTATGCGGGGAGCTAGTTGTCTTTTATGCCCGTATTCTGCGATTTTTTTCATACTAAACGTTCGATTTAACTGAAAAATAATAATTTCCCCGAGTTTTGAAAGTATTCGCAGTATGGGAGTATGTTGTATTACTTACTACGCTTAGCCTGATTTTATCGTCAATACTTTCCTTTTACATTTTATTATATGCAAGAGATTATATTGTGCCAAACATACGGCATATATTAGATTTGTCAAAAGCTTGCCCTGAAATCGCGGAAAACGAATACATGTACTGATAACTTCTTATTGCGAGATATAAAAAGTAGGTAAATTATACACTTAGTGTTCTTATTTAAAAAAAAAAAAACAACCTCAGAACTAGAACAAGTGGCAGCGGCCGATTTCCCCCATTTTCAAATATATACCTCATGTGTATAACAATATGAAAATTTTACTCATTGCATTAGCTGCAGTACATGAGTGATGAGCAAAAACCCAAATTTATCTATGCTTTTGAAAGCGGAGGTTTTCTTAGTTCACCTTATGCTGTAGGTGTGTCCTTTGATCGATTTGCCTCATTTTCAATAACTGCCTTCTTCCAAGAACGGTTAATTGTTTTACTGAATTAGAGGACGATATCTTAATTTTTGCTACCTACAGAATGCTTATTACAGACGGCCAGACTGACGGACAAACATGACATGTTGTCTCAAGAACTTCGAATGGTTTTACCAAATATAAAGTCGAAATATTAACTTTTACGACGGGGAGAATATTAAATTACACACAACCAGACAGATGGACGTCCCCACATCTATTCAAAATTTGGTACTGATCAAGGATATGTGTATCGTATAGCGTCTTAGCAACTTAATTCTAAGCGTTGTTAGAAGCGTTTTAAAAACATTTCGGAGATGAGTACAAAAAAGATCCTGATGCCTGGGTTAGTTTAAGCGATGGGTGATTTTATCCCACTAAATAATAATCCTAATATTCGTGAAATGAGCTAAGACTGACATTTTAAATAAATTACACTCTACTACTGCCATGAAGTAAAGAAAAAAAAAAGACCTGTCATTGGTTGTAATCTTTCATTCTTCGTACTCTTGTATCCACAGACAAGAATAGAATTTAAATGGATGTTTGGATAGATCGATCGGCAGTTATAGATTTTTGCATAGTTTCGCGTTCAATAATAACACATTTGTAGTAAGAAGTCTCTGAAGCCAGTGAATAGTATTTACGCCAAGCAAGACAAATTTAAGGTACCAACCGGTGGTTGACACAAAAATACATTTGTTTTGTTTACTTGAATGTCTCAATGGCATGAAATTTTGTCTTCAGTTATAAGCTTTAGCGAGTATTGCATATCTTGGGGGATGTATTTTTTTCCTTTCTTTTCTTCGAGTCCTTTCCCTTGAGACAAACGCACACATTTAAAAAGTAAGGAAAAGGTTAACGAGATATGAGATCATGGCTGACATAATAATATCGATGAATGTATGTAAACATAAAATAATGTGCAATGAAATATCATTGCAATGGATAAAGAATGTAATAAACGCAAAATGACGTAGACTCGAGAGTAAAATTTCGTATTACGTTTGAAATGAATTAATTAAAAAAAAATAAACAAATAATGTATACGCGAAACACATACGTATATAATTTAATTTAAAAGAGCAATGATTCACACAAAGCATTTGTATGGAAGTATGTGTTGGGATTCTGGGAGACAACTAAATAAATAAATAAATAAATAAATAAAAAAGAAAGAGCGAAAAATAGCGAAATGTTCTTGAATAGATTTGTCGTCCCATTGCAAATGACATCATGTTCAATAAACAAAAAAGCAATTAAAAATGTTAAAAAAAAAAAATTTATTTTTTTTTTATAAATTGATATTAAATATGACAGTACAATAAATTAAAAAAGTATACTTACCGCCATAATTAGGTTTAAAATAATTGAAGAAATTTTAACTGTTGTGGCTGCGCAACCCATTTTTCCAAATTTTGTTTTTTGATTTTATTTATTAAACTTTGGCTAGATATGTGTATGTCTTTCTATTGGAATTTATTGAAAAATATTTTTATTACTATTTTTTCTTTTTTAATTTGTTTTTTTTTTTTTTTTAATTTCAATGAAAATAAAAATAAACGGATTTTCGTAGTCGAACCACAAAATATAAACATTCGCGTCTCACGTTCACCTATAAACTAAAGCAAACGTTGGTTATTTATTTTCAATACTAATAACGGTGACTGTGTGGCTGCGATGAGCTCAGACAAACAATATATACATGTATATACATGTAGCCAATATAAATATATCCATACATATATACATACACACATACATATTTATATACACCTACGCCACACATTTACGGTATAACACGATTGAATAAATCTAAAACAAATTGATTATTAAAAAGAAATACTGACAAACATTACTATTACATGACACAACAATAGCAAAAGTATTGACCAAAAGTCAAATCGATCGCAATATTGCTTAGATCGCGCGTATAGTGTGCTACTACATTCATTCTACAAATAGAAAAGTATTTGAGAATATATCCCATGTTTATGTCTTGTGTTCACCTGTAAATGTGAATTTGAAAATCTATGCTCACTCTCTAGGCCGTTAGATTAGATTCTCTAATGTCATCATCGATATTCGCGTTGTTATTCCTATTGATAATAACAGGTTTCGATTGTTTTTGTTTTCATTATTATTACTATTTGTTTTTATTCTGTCAACCCAAACAAACTTTAACATAAATGAATGAAGCGTTTGTTTACATTCGTGCATTGAAAGAATTGCATGAGTGTGTGCAAATGAAAAGTTAACCAGCAACGCGAACACCTCGTCTACACAACGAATATGTAAACATTTCATTATTCTTATGTGCCGGCCGGCAAAACTTGTTATATGAAACTCAAAATGCTTTAAAAATTTCTGCTATTTTACCTATTCATAGTTTGTATTGCGAGCCAAGAATCTCTTAATAGCCATTACTCGAAGAGTTGTGGTATGACAGAGTTGCGGGGTTGTGCGGTTTATTATACATCTGGTGACCTTAATCAACATTCGTCATTCTGAGTCGATATATGTACGTCCATCGGTCCGTCGGTCCACACTTTGTGTATTGAAATGCTCGTAACTATGTGCAATATAAAAAATATAAAGCACAGCACATACATCTTAAGTGAATAGCCATAAATGATGTTTAAAAGAAAAGAACTCATGTGCTGACTATCACATGTACAAAATATTGCTATAGGTATAGTTATATGCATACGTGTGTATTTGTATAGTTATATATAATCATTGATGTGAAGCCTCGCACAAACATCTACGAGGAACATCTAAGACGAGCCGAGGATCCCACCATAAATGAAGTTTGCAATGCAGATGTAATTTGCTATCTATGGGCTACTTAAACATCGATCAAACACTTGACCTAAAGTTCGATTGAATACGTGACTTAAACTTGAATTGAATACATAACATGAAGCTTGGTTCAATAGTTAATAATTTCTAAGTTCTAGAATAGATTGAAGATTTGATTAAATACCCGGCCTAGAGCTCGATTAAATAAATGATTCCTTATGATGCATTATTTTCATTTATATCAAAATCGCGATGTTTGCTTGTGTTACTTGAGTTGCACTAAATATTCAAAGAAAGATTCGTTTCATTCGTATATTTTATTTATTTTCTACAACGCTTGCAATATTCTTCTTAAAGGCACTCAGTCTCTCTTATATGCACTAATTGGTTGATGAATCAAAATTGATCCACTTATTCCCCACTTATTCTGTTCGAAATCATTGTGTTTGACAATCAGTATGATTCCCTTGTCTCTGTAGGAATATTCGGAGAGCATGTCAAACTCTTTTCATCCTCGTTCAGAATGCGAAGGAGCCTAAAAGCCTACTTCGAAAGATTCTCTGCAGTCGATAGGGTTATAAAGATTATACCATTACGCCTTCCGTGGATTAAAATGGATCAATGCTCCGTTCAGTGTCCCTCCCAAGACATGCATGCTGAGCCAACCATAATATAACGAAAGAACGTTGCATTGGACATTTGTACTATACGATTGCGTTTGGATTGTAATTTTGAGCAAATTAAGTGCATCTTCCATTAACCAGGCAAATAAGGCCGTTGCAAACCAAAGCCGCATAATTAGCATGGCCAGTCGGCATAGAAGCAATCTGCAACCATTGGTTAATAATGGGATCATAATCTTCTGCAGTTGACAGATTGTCGTCGTCCCAATGGAAATTTTCGACCATAGCGTACACAAATCGGTTAAAAGAAACTGTGGATAGATGCTTTCTAGGATCTTTCACTGGTGATACAGCGAACATTTTGCTACTGTTTATGTCATGTATTTGGCAGCGCACGTGCCATGTTCCGTTTCAATTTTAAGCTTTTCCTCTTTTTACCCCGCAAATTATGAGAGGACTTCGCAATAAAGTTAAGAACTCGGTAGGAGCATAATTTCTTAAGAATTCAGGTTGGAGGAGACGAACGCGATTCATAAGTTTCGCGAGGGGCGTTTGCCGTGCTTTTAGTTCATATTGAGCCCAGTTTAAAACACTTTGATAGATATTTTCTCCGAATTGTACGTAGAGTGAACCGTCTGCTAATATCCTCTTCACTTTGGAAGAAGTATTCTAACAAAGATTCAATTGAGAAATGTTCAGGGACTAGCTAATGTTTTAGAATGTCTTTAGTCTACACACGTCTTCGAAGGACAGCGTTAAGAATTCTTCCGAAGTGATTGATTGGGAGAAGTGTCTCAAGAAAATACATTGAAATGTAGTGACACGCTTATGAATTCTATCTTTTGAAACTTTATTAAGGTCTACTTAAATTGCTACATGCTGCAGTGTATATAAAGGGGCTCTATAAAGGGGCGCATATAGTTGAACTTCGATGTAGACCTGTCAGTTTATTTTATCGCACCCACGATAAGTGGCACTGCCCTAAGTTCCATGGAGAAATGTTGTGTCCTTTCATATGAAATTATGTTTGATTTAAGGCTTTCAGGAAATGAATAGCTTTTTGAAGTTTGAAATAAATATAAATTAATAAATAAATTACAAGTAAGAAAATTATTTTCGGTTGTGACCGAATCTTTTATATCCATCTCTGCTATCCTAATAAAGACTAAAAAAAAAGAACTAAGGTGAAAGGTTATATGTTGTTGTACTTTATGAGTAACAAGCAAAAAACATGAAAAGCAAAGATGCTCACAGTTCTTGTTGCATAAGGCTGTGGCCGCTGTAGACGTGTCCTTTGACCGAAACCTTTTGTGGTGATATCTTCACATTTACTACAGATACTACACAGTTAGCCAGACGGACACTCGGAGGGACCAATTGATGGAGAGCTGGACATGCTCAGGAGCATTTCTGATTTGAAACTGGCAAAGAATTTATATACTTTATGGGGCTTTTGATGTCTGCTTCTGCGCGTCATAGAGGTATTGAATAACAAATTAAATTTTGATACACTGTAGTATTACCTACACGCGTGCAATTTTTCCCATTTTTATACAGAGGCTACAGCATCGCCCATAGAATATACGTTCAAATTTTTGCAAATATGTGGGAAATTATGGGAAATGAGCAAGACAACAATTTTTTATTCCTTTTGAAACACAAAGGTGTTCTCAATACACGTAGTAGCGTAGGCGTGTCCTTCGGCCGATTTGGCCCATTTTCAATACTACCATGCGTGTAAGAATTTCCAATTTCGTGGTCAGGAGAAAGTTTACAGCAGACATTGCCGAGACGGACAGACGGATATACCTAAATCGATTCAGCATTTGGACTGATCGAGAATATATATAATTTGTGCAATTTCTGAAGTTTCCTTCTGACCGTTGCCAAAGTTGTGACAGAATGAATCTACACCACATTCTTCGGTGATAGGTATAAAAATTGAACACTTTCCACAAGTTATACAAACATACCTAAGCTTGAAACTGGGCTTGCAATTAAAGAATTCATCTGTGAGAGCCAAAATTGAACTAATTTTTTACTTACGTGCTGGACATTTACTATGCAAAAGAAACACTTGAATCACAAATTGAAGTCCTTGGGACGTAATTGCTAGAACGCCGATTTCACCTGTTGGCTAGTTTTCGGTAGTGTAGTTGACTGTAGAATAAAATCCTCACTCAAACAAAGTAAAATTTTGTACTGATTGTATTAAGAAATTATTCTCCTTTTGATTGATTTATTTTATATTTTCCATATGTGGCATAAAGACAATTTTCCATTCTGCGTCGTTCTGCAACTCATCGTTTTTTAATAATACTGCCCCCCTTTAGAACAACCTATAAGCAGTGGTCTTTCCCAGCACACCCGATGTCTCCATCTTCAAGATGAATAATCTCCACTTCTTTCCTCCTACAACCATTCCTCTCCACCTCCGCGCCAGCACTTATTCACTCAGCAGCTGATCGTAAAAGAAAAATTGATTGTCCTCATTTTGCGTGTGATTATGTTGACTATGTTAAACGATGTCTCTCCATCCGCTTGCCTAATGTCTATCAATATTTAACTCGCAGATCGCAATTTTCAAGATATTCTCACACTGACATATTTCGGACTATGAATTGGATTGGATCGACCAAGTAAATCTGGAATGTCTCTCGACAAAAATCGTGGAGAAATGACGTATTCGCATACTAAGTGAATATGGAAGATTTGGACGGGATGGGATGGCACCATCTTTTCAACGTCACTTTTGCAGCGGAAGGCAGTGCAAACCAATGAGTTTAGTTTTAGCTGCAGTATGGTTGGGATGCTAAGATCTATTTTTCGGAAGATCTTCTACGTAAATGTGTTCACGAAAGGTAAGCCATACGGCAGCGGGATATATTTTTGAAATCCGTGTATGGTGTCTTATAATCGGCTCAGCGGTATGGTTTTCAATTATATTTTAATTTCATTTCTAAAAACTGAATTTTTTATTTGTGAATGTTTGTTATTGCATGCGATCATCGGATCTCAAGGATTTATCTTATTGAACCGAATAACTATGAAAATCTGTTTTCATTGTGTATTTATATACATTTTACAAAAAGAAATTCGTTTATTCGCATATTAATATCAATATCAAGGTTCGCCATTTGAACGGTTTAAGTTAAGTAAAAAACTTATATGTTAAGGGTTAAATTTAAAAAGATCAAAAATTATATACCAAAAAGTGCACTAATTTTATATAAATATGTGTATGCGTAGTTTGTACATAAGTAATAAACAAGTAAAAGTAAAAAAATGTAAAGGTACACGTGACTTGGGAGGTAGAGCAGTGCGCATCGATTGCCACTGATTACGTTCAATAGCCGAACCTCCGTTTTTGATTTGTATAATGAATGGCTAGGGCTGTTGCCAACAATAGAATCACCAGCTGCTCGAAAGAGAAAAACATTACTTTTTGTACTTTGTTCACTTGCAACCGAAAGGCAAAACATATGGAGAAAAAGTTCAACTTACACTAACTCCCAGTAAGCACCATTCGCATATTTGCGTTGTGAGAACCTCGTCAGCGAAGGCCGCTTCGACCTTGGTTATGCAACCAGTTATGTAAACATTTAAAGGATTTATGCAATTACTGTCTTTACAACAACTTGACGGCGGACTACGTCCAATGTTTACATAATCTTCTGCAGAATCACGACCGCAGCAAGCGTACTACACAGAAAAACATGTAAGCATTTATTTACATCGGGCGATCAAAACGCACAAAAAAAAAGAATGAAAAAATTTAATGTTTTTTCTTTATGAACACACTTACCACTATTTGCATATTATCCATGGAACCTGGTTGCGTTATTTCCTTCTGCCAAAAGTCATTGACCTCTTGAAGAGCGTATTTCTTAAAGACGTCACGTGTGTTAAAACAAATCATGACAACTACAAGAACTATCATCACTAACATGGTAATCGCATGCTGTTTAGGAAAAAAAAAAAATAAATAAATGAAATCGTCCCCCACTATTATAAGCATATGCATATGCTATGCATATGTAAAAAGTTTTCGTACCGTCCATAAAGAGCGAGCAGATTCACGTGCTGCTCCCATGCAGCCGAAAAATGCAATTAATAGAATAACGCCGCCCAACGATATGACACCAATAGCATAGTTGCGTGGCATTGCATCCCATCCGAAACCGCCGAGAATTATTAATAGAATTCCAATGATCTGCATTTGCAAAGAAAAAGAACAACATGAAAGTCCATTTATTGTAGATTCGTACACCGAAATGCTTTTAATCAGAAATAATGCGAATAATATTTTGCAAAGTTTTCAAGATCCAACAGAATGTAAAGCCTTTGATGAACACATTCGCTTTGGTCTTTAAGCATCAGCTCCATCTCCGAATGAATACGCGATGACATAAGTGGAGAGTGTACGACCTACCTTGTGTTTCCTATACGGCGTTCATAAAAGCGACTTTTTGCGCTAATTAATATTTAATTACGTAGATTACAACCATTTGAAAATTAATAGAATAAAAAATACTGCAGTCGATTAATATCAATTTTATTGCATTTTTTATTGTACATAAAAAAAATATTACGGTCTCCTTGAGTAACGATTAATAGATAAATCTGTCCTTCAATTAACTAAATAGAAATATGATGCAACCTCTTCTTCTCACTTCCATCACATGGCGTGTGTGAAAATATATATCTGTCCTGGGTGTACGTAGTACTCAGAGCTCTTGACTAAAACTGTGAGTTCTTCTTCAAGTTGTATCTGTATGAGTTATCAGGCTAAAGCATACACAACATGGTTCTCTGCCTCATATTCGGGAAAAGTAGCGACAACAACGAATGGAATTGAAATGAAAATGGGGGCAATATGCCAAAAGTCATGACAGTGTGAGTTTCTTTCCAAAACAATAAATTTTTTTTTTTATCACAAGCGAAGCCCTGCTCACATATCAAATATATTTTCGAAAGCAAGAAGATTCATTTCTGGAACATCGGCCTGAGTGGCCGAGTAGGCAAAAGACCTCAACTAACAACTCAACGGTCATGGGCTCAAAACTCAAGCGCGGTAAAACTTTCAATAGAGCCGATAACCTTAGATGCTAGCTCTTCAAGGGTTTACTCTTTATTCCCCTACATAACTCAATAATAATAATAAAAAAAAGTAATTTTTGGAACAAAAATTATCGTATTCAACTTGGAAAGCAATTTCTGATATCCAACACCGACGAGAAAATCTTTGCGATAATTATGTCGTATATATTTAAATCATTTACGGATGTCGATATACAGCTGCGAGCAAAGAATAATAACACTTTCTCACCTAAGCCAAGTGAGCCTAGCCTAACGAGCAGTTATTTTCTCTTGGAAGGGCGTCACATTAACTGGTTCAAAATTCAAATTTTGATTCAATATCATACGTAGTAATATATATACTACTTAGTTATGTATTATATATACAGATATGTATGCCAGATTAAGATTCACATTTCCATTCCCTCTCTCACTTATCTGACCTTCTCAAGAAATCTTTGATCCATCGTTAGATCTGTTAACTGGATGCCAAACATGAGAAGCAAGTTTTAGTAAAGAATAAGTGAAGGCGGACCCATTGAACGCTCGACATTAAGTGACTACATACTAGTATTCGGGAGTTTTGTTAATTTTAAGCGAGTCAATTGGAATCCTCCCAGACGATCTTACACGTGAAATATTTTCTCGATATCCGCTAGAGGTTGCAAACTATAGTCGTTTGTCTGTTGCAAACGCTTTTTTAAAGGGTTTCTGAGACAACTTAAAATAAATATATCCGTAAAGCTTTAGATTAATATTAGCTGGAAGGAGGAAATTAAAACTTCATCTCAAACTCATATTCAATTGATGACCGTTATCTAAGAACTTATGGCGAGGTTTAATTTTCGCTCTTACTCTTTGTTTGGTGGGTTTCCTAAGAAGAGATAAATGAAGAAAGAGACGAAATCAATTCGGAACTTTACACTAATCAAGCCGATTTGCACCGTGGAGCTATTTGCACATAAACGCTGGTAGAATTTTAGCGCGTCAAACTTCAAGCGCGATCTGAAAGTTTCCGTCCACATCTGCTAACTATACTCTAATCTTCCACGAATAGAGGCGGTGTGGATATCGGCTATACTGAAGTGTGCGTTGCATTGCTCAGAAAAACCTAAGGTTCGTCTTTCAACATTTCGAGTACATATTCCGTCGAAATTACGACTTCTTCTGTTCTCTTACTTAAAATATCAAGAGCTGCTGATTTCTCTATCTTAAGATCAGCAAAGAAAAAAAATGTTTTAGTCTTTCTTATGTCTTTCTTATGCTTATGCGTTGTGTTTTGAGAGCACTATTTGTCCAATGCTATCCGAATGTTCTGTTGAAGGCATCAACGAAGTGTGTCGGTTATTATGCATCATTTATTTTGCAACTCGATATTGCAAATGAATTAATAGGCTTTCCTGCCACGCGCACGTAGTCTTTAACACGTTGACACTCAATTTGAAATCGATGATGGACGAGAGAGAAACACACGGAAAATCCCCCCGTAGATATAATATTACGAACGTAAGATGGCCATTGTCGTCATGTGAACATGAACATTGGACGGCTATAGGCGGCATTTACGTAACCCTATTAGCAAATACCAAAAGGAGGGGGAGACAATCAACACAATCCTGTGGTATTCCTGCGTCGTATGAGCAAATTGACAGTTATGTAAATTCTTATTAACCCAAATAAATGATTTTATCGTGTTGCATAGCGTAAATGATTCAACATCGTCTTAAGCTTTTTCTTTTTGCTGTCATCAAGAATGGATGAAATCTGTCTGTACCAGTAATCGATAGTTTTTCCTTTCCTTGCATTATCAGCCGTATTCTGAGCAAGATCACAGCGACATCACAAGACACAAGGCATTTTTTCTTGTATGGTTTTCCAAGACTTAACAACGCCGTTTTGTAACAAAAGTCTTATAACAAAAGACATCGGAGCGTTTCCTTGCGATTAATCGTTCAGATCACCAAGATTGATACAAAATGAAAACAACAATAAAATGGATACACATTCCTTTCTTGTATGACTGCTGATCGATCACATCAGAACGCCAGAACTATGCCTGCAAGACTTGCTTTGTTTTCTTAGACCTTTGTCCTAATATATCCGCCAACCAAAGACTGTTAGATGGATTCGTATTATATATACAAGGAACTATATATACCAGTCTCTTAGGACACAAGCATTATGTCTTCTCTCTCATTATGTCGATGTATCTTGTAAAACCCAAAATTCGCACAAAAAGAATTCGAGGAGGTTGTCACGTCTCCTATAAACACTGGAAGTGTTTGTTATACTCCACACCACTTGTGATACAAGGGTATACTGAGTTTGTGCGGTTGTGTACAACATCCCTCTAACATCGACCTAAGCCTGCATGTCCGTCTGCCTTAAATCTTGTTTTCAGCCTACAAGCTGCAATTTTTGGAATAACTTGATGGATCAAAGACAAAGCCTACTCACATCGGACCACTTTTTCGACCTTAAGGCCTTATTTTATTGTTATTGTTAAAAATCTTTATATGTATGACTCTATTAAGCTAATTGGTGGGCCGTGGCCCGTTAGAGTGTTTCTACTAGTTTGAGTAGGTTTAGAAAATAGCAGATACCTCTGTGTTGGGTACGAAAGAAAAGTATTTACTAATGCAAGCAGCACTACTTACTAAATTTATAGAACTCATTCAATTCATTAAAAGCTAAATTTGTTTACATATATGAATGTGAATATTAATTTTTTGGGGGCGTATCCTAAGACTAATTGCACTAACATTTTTTGTTACGCTTAGGAAAATACCTAATAACGTCGCACTAGCAGCAATGCCAAGCTTCGAATACTGAGTATACGCAATAAAGTAGGCAGACAGATATAGGCAGACATTATTTTGATCGATTTAAAATTACAAAGTAATTAAGGGTACAGACAGAGATCATTAGATTCGCATCATATTTTACAATGCATTTTACAACAATTATAAAAATTATGAATTTCCTGAGTTGTTGCGAGCAAGAAAATACTTTTTTTTATTATGCAATGGTTCATAAACACATATATAATATATATATATATGTATATGCAATAAGTTAAGATTTTATTTGTGATAACTGTTTATATATATATATATATATATATGTGCAGTAAATATGAGCTCATCTACGGAAGCCAACTAAATGCTGTTGCATGTTCTTCGAAGCGATGAGAGATGGAATCATTCCTAATGACAATTAAATATTTACGTAGTTTTCTTTACTTAAGTAAGTATACGTTACAGACGTTAAATATGTACATATGCAGACGTTTGAAG
>KK502689.1:126027-142291 GCA_000688735.1 Glossina austeni
AAAAAAAAAAAAAAAAAAAAAAAAAAAAAAAAAAAAAAAAAAACTTACACGATTACTCATACTACCAGCCGGACTCTCATCATCATATGTAAAATATTCATGGCGTGCGGCTGAAACTGTGTGTGTGTGCGAATAGCAAAAAAAAAAAAAAAAACAAAACAAAACAAATGTGCAGAATATTACTTGTAATATATTGCGATTTGTTCTGCGTATGCATACATACATGCATACACGCTACATATATCCATTTGTTTGCTCATTCGTTTAGTTTAGTTTAAAGCCTGACACACAAAGCCGCTTAAGCGCAATTCTAAAAGAGAGATAGAAAAACTTGAACATTAAACACCGCCATGTCAAACCAATCGCCCGGACGGAAATTCAATCATTACAACGTATTTATTTCTTTAAAAGCGATGTACGTAGGGTGGGTGGAAGCAACAGATAAATCATACCTTGTGTAGGAAAAATCAACGTAAAGCAACAAGTTCAGTATCACTCCTAACAGGCCGTTGCAGCTAATGATTGAAACGAACAAAGTTACAAATTTCCGACCAAAGGAAAGCGAAATAAGTAAATTGAGTGATAATAAAAGCAATTTCTCGCAAAAGATCAAGTCGAAGCAGCGAGAAGTTACGTTTAACCGCAAGAAATGAACTTAACACTAACAACAGATGTGATTGTCACCCAGCCAGACCGCGCTAAAGTATGGACTGGGTTAAGCCTTGTTTTTGTTGGTAAGAAATGTGTCCTATACTAAAAATAAACGAGTCATTTGCACGGGAAAATGCCGGAATTTTTATCCATCACTAAAAAGTGTACGATGCTATGCAGCAGTCAGATGGCAGTGTAAAGCAATAAGTTGAAGCGACATGTTACGGTCTGCCGAACGCTAAGTTAAAGATCGAGACAAAGCAATAAAAAGGCACAATAAGTTGTTAACTCCTCATTAAGAGTAAAAGAGCAAAAGATGTGTTTAATACTAACCACAGAATTGTCGCGGGTCTAAGTAATCACTTGCATTAGATAAGAGTAGCGTAATGCCACAAACTGAAGGTGACCTGTGATAAATGGTTCAAGACTTTATTTTTGTTTGAGCGCAAAAAATGCATTCAACACTAACAACATATTACGTTAGTCACCTAGACTGGCCAAAAAAAGTGAAGCAAAAATCTGGCCCCGCATTAATTAGATGGCAATCTAAAGCAAGAAGCAGCAGGCTGCTAAATGATGAACTAGGGAGATTAAAGTAAATGAAAGATCGAGGCGGAAAATTTCAGAGATGCAACAAGCAATTAATTTCTACTTCATTTTTTTTTTTTTTTTCGCTGCAAGAACTGCATTCAATTCTAACAGCAGACCGGAATTATTATCCACCACTAAACTAAAGGCCTAAAGGGGCCGTGAGATTGATTTACACTCCACTAGAAAGAACTGAATTCTTCGTTACGTGTTGGCTGTGAGTGAAAAATGTGGCCAAAACTAACAACAAACGTACCGGTAGATCGGTAGCTTGGGTAACGCTCTGTATTAGATAGGACAGCAAATATATAAAAGGCTTCAAGATAATCTACCACAAGCCATTAAACGTAGATTGAAGAAACTAAACTGAATGAGGGATTGAGGTAGAGAATCTGAAACGATACAGGAAACGATTCAAACTTAGCTAAGAATTGCTTTTGACCGCAAGGAATAAATTTTGCTCTAACAAGAGATGCATCATTCGCCCAGTCGCACTGCGAGTATTGTCCATCGAAGAAGTGTGAATCTAGGTGGTTGCTGTTACGTTTAATAAGAAGGAATATGTAAAGCCATAAATTAGGGTCGAGATGGATGAAATAGAAGAATTGAGTAGAAGTTGGAATGATAGCGAGTAGCTTTTTCTTAGTTACTAGTTGTCCTTCGCATTAATAAGTGGAGTCATTCATCCGACCGCATTCCGATCATTAATTATCCACGAACAATAGGATATGCCATTGTCGGAATACATTCAGACCTGAGCAGCTAATTCACGATAACCCAGGGAAGATCTTTAAAGGCTGAAATCGATGATGAAAATAAATTAAAAATAGATTTAATAAATTGCTTAATAAAAAAGAAGCAAGAAAATCCAAAAAATCATATGTTTATTAAAGATGTTCTCAGAGCAGAAAATGAAGAAGTTCTAGTACTGGACATTGGAAAGAAAAAAAGATGAAACAGCCACTGGCTGTTATTTAAGCGCTAGGAAGAGTGACTTCAAGATAGGGAAAACTTAACTCTTAAAGTTGTGAGCTACAGGCGTAAATATTTAAGTGGAGCTTTGCAAAGTTCAAGAACGTGCAAAATTACGTTTTCTTTTGGTAATTATCAAATAATTAAGAGATTGTATTATAGCGTAATAATAAATATTATGAAATAAAATGCTAAAGCGTGAAGGAAACTTGAACAATAATTTTGTAATTAAACCATTAAATCGTCTCATGTGAATGAAAAGTTGCTAACACAAATACTGATTGATGTCGATTTGTGTGAAGTCAGCGAGAATAGGCGTAGGTCTTAAAAGTATCAATGGCATTTGAACGATATTCAATTAAAAAAGTTTTCCCAAACTTCCAAGAAGACGAATTGTTAAGACTTGAAAAAATTGCAATAATTATTCCCTGCAGGGAATGAACCTGAGAGGATATATGCAATGCCCAGAAGGACTTGGAATTGACCCACTTTTCAGGAAGTGATTCTGAGTTGTTTAAGGCTGTCTGTCCCTCTGTCCGTCTTGTCTTCTTTCCGATCGCAATTACTGAGATATTTGATGGCATTCAGCAAACTAATGTGCTTACCCTCAAAGACGAACGCTGTTGAAAACGGTTCGTGTCGGGCTGATTTTTCGACCACTTCCCATGTAACGTTTGATATTGAAAATTCGTCATATGTATTACTGCATGGTGGTGTTAGGGTATTTAATGATGGGCTCTGGCTCACTATATTGCTTTTACTTGTTTTTAAATTTTTTGTTTATAAATCAAAATTATTTAATAATTTTGTGTTTAAAACAATATTTTAGATCTCGAAAGATCTTCTTAATATTCAATGGAGTGTACCGAGATGCAGTAACGTAGAGCAAAAAGTCAAGAATTTATACAAACGATGCGTAACGCTTACGGAATATTTCTTATTAACAGTTTGCCTTAACTGAAGATATTGGAACACTACGATAATCGATGAAGGCTTTAATTTTAGTACATTTTGATCACATAAATAATTTTCAGGTCCAGAGAAGAAAATATCATTTTGATCACAAGTGATCGAAGCTTTAAATGTTAAGCCAAAGTTAGGGACCATCAGCTTGACAAACCTGCCACACAAAAATCATCCGTAAGCACACGGCATGCGTATGTGCATAATTGAGTACGCATGTGTGATTGTATGTAAGTATAGAGATATCCCATATGAACATCATTATTAGCAACTAAAAGCTATTTGCAGTTCTTTAAAAGCAAAGCATAACATTTTTATTTCCATTTCTATTCGAAGTTGAACTTGCAAATCGTGTTCAGTTTGTCGGGACCAATTGTAATTTACTAGCGTAACATACATGTGAAGCAAAAGTTTCGCTTTCAGTCTTTCTTCTTCAGACACTTCAGGCACAACGATTAGATTTACTATCTGCATATTAACTTAAGCGTAATTTCAAATAATTATCGCGTAGGTTCGTGCGTGGCTTGCATGGCACTCTAACTCTCTCCAATTGTAGGGTATTGATGGCATGACTCAAACTCTTACGCTATCAGTCTTCTGTGTATTCACTTGTTCGCTTTAATTAGCTTTATTTATGGGTGTTTTGATTTACTCCATTCATTACAAGATAAAATGACAAATTGTATATATATCTGTGTATTTCCTGTACTCACCGAATATCTAACCGTCACTAGATAAAATAAGCTTGCATTTCTGTGCTTATGCCAATTTGCCGACAGTCGAACCCTTTTTAAGTAATTGCAGTTAGAACAAAAACTTCTTGACTTCGATTTTTAAGCCGAAAAAAAAAAACAGTGGAAAGGATTCATGGATACAATTTGCACCCTAGAGAAATAAGTCCTTTAAGTCCTTTTTAAAGAGAGGCTTTCCTTCGGCTTTTTTTCGTTGCTTTCAAGCAGCCCGTAAAGTATATATGTGTGTCATTGATGCAAGATGATGATTGCACTTAGCTATGCCCCTTGGTCCGTCCGTCCGTCCGTCCGTCCTCTGGCATATATAACCGAAATTGACTGCTACTTATGAAGTTCGAAATCGTAACCATTTACTAGCAAATGCGATTTAACCAAAACGCTTATGCTAAGACGAACCGAAAGAGAAAACTGCACCTCAGTGTCTTGCTCATTAATCAAAATCCATGAATCAGTTCTGAAAATGAACGTTACACAAATGTGCCGAAAATTGATTCAAGTAAATGCAAATGCATTGTATTTTAATTGCAACTAAATCGGTCAATGCTACATATACGCTGAACATGTATGTCCAAGGCGCACAATATGTTGATTTGTTGAATAATATTACGCATCGTTACTGTAAATTGGCCACCTGCAAGCAGAGCCATGGCGGTCACTTAAATGACATCATTTTCAATTGCCATATCATATATATTATGCACAGATATAGACGTAGTCAGAAGGCCAGTACAACAAATCAAATTTTTATTCCTAATAAAAACGTTACATTTGTTTGCGCTGTACGCTGTCGTTAAAAGAAAAGCCATTCTGTGTGGATTTCTATATTATTTAGTGCTAGTGCGATAATGGCGCCAAAATAAATTTTTTGTTACTTAAGCTAGATTATGATAACAAAGCAATTCTAATAAAGGAGTCACACCTTTTGTGCCTGAATTTTCCTAAAAATAAAATAAAAAAAGGGAAAGATCTTGTAGTCGGGAAAGGCCTGCCACTACATTCCGGAGCACCATTCGCCTAACACAATCGTTCATACATTGTTGTCATAATACGTGAAAAGTTGTGCCTTGGGTGTGTCCAGTGTAAAAACATCCTTTTCGTCGAGGCCAAAACATGAGCTGATGTCTTATAAATCTAGCAAAATTAACCCTTTTCTCAAATATTTTATATTTGTCATATAGCCTGCAAAATAATACTTCGTCGTCGTCCATAGGCTTTCCTTTCATCAAAACTCTCATATGGACAGAAGTGCGACAAATAGACCTACCCGGTCCAAATTCCGTGCAGCTAATTATCAAGTACCATTACCGCTACAGATGAATTTTCATCATAAAATATTGAAAATTGAACCTTCTTGCCTTGTAAAGGCCCACCTTTCGGAGAGGGGTTTACATGGGAGAGGATTGAAGAAATTGATTCATGTGGTCCACTTTTTGCCCACGGTGATAGTATGCCAAGATACTGTTAATCAGCGATTTTTGGCGAGAAATTTCAGATAACTACCTTTTTTAAATGAGCCGTTATGTGTGGAGTGATCGCAAAAAGTGTTCCAATCCCATCAATTTTCGATATGAATCACCCACAAAAATACACGAAGCAAACAAAAGCAAAAGCATTTTAGAAAATAATTATGAGTCTATCGGTGCACTAAAAGGCACACATATCCTGTACCACAAGTGCATATATATTTACCTTACTTCTATCCTTTTCCATTTCTTTTCAGTTCGTTAAACATGAGGTTCATTATTCTACGCTCCTGATTTCATTATGCTGTAAATTCCTTCGATTTGTTACAGAAATAGAAATGAGATGTGAAGATGAGAAGAAAACCAATGGAAGTTCACTCACTTTTCAATGGTCCAGAATTAATAGTAGAATTTATATGAAAAGGTTTTACTGTACAAGTATGCATGTGTTTAGTTTGCTTTGCTCTTTGATGTTCTGACAAAGAGCAAAGACATTAACACAATAACTTAGGCTGTGATTGTAAACGAAGATCGAGCGATATAGTAAGAGAAATGTAGACACTCTCACGAAGTCAACTAATGATATTTAGATAGATATTTACAAGCAAATGTTTTGTACTTAATCGCTGGATAGTGAGATTTTCATTGAAAAACATTTCCGCCCGAGCTATTTTGTCATTGAATCAATAGACTTTACATGGCTTTGTAGATCAGCATGTCAACATGTTTGATTTTAAGTCAATGGAATGGAGGGCTAAGCAAATCTAGATTCACTTAAGTTGTACGATGTCATTAGTAGAGCACGAGCTGGTCATCCTCCTATAAAAGCTATTCATTAATCTTTAACACTAAAACTACCCACGTTGTGCATGTATCTACTTCTACTAAAAAAGAATCATTTTGATTCCATTTCTTCGTCAAATCGACGCAGTCGCAAAAATAGCGAGGAGAAGCCGATATGTGTCGCGAAGGTGTTGATCTATCTACATGTACACACATGTGCACAATAGATTGGAAACTTGGAGACAACCTCAAAAAAACACGAACGATGTTATCAGATTTTCGCCTATAACTGTTTGATCCCGAGAAGAAGTTCCGAAGAAGAAGAAGTCCCACATGTTGATTAGGATCCGTTTCATGTTCAGGCCAAAAATCGTTCCAATTGATTTACTAACATTTCCAAAACTAACAATAAAACTTTAATTTGAATTTATTCCCAAGGGGAACCATCTTTAGTTGGAACATGCAGATGCTTCTGGAAAACATTCGGGTAGCAGGTCTCCCGAACCATGTTCGTCGAAAGTCATCGAAAGTTATACACGAAAATATGAAAACCTTGTCGATGTTTTTGGAGATTTTCTCAGTTCTTAATGTATAGTCGATCCGCCTGAGTGGCCGAGTAGGCTAAGGATCTCGATTGACAACACAATGATCGTATGGTACATGCTCGTACTTTGAGAGTTTAATTTTAGAATTTACTTCTCTGACTAAATTGCTTATACTAATAAAAGGAATTTATAATGGGCGTGGAGGTCAACACGACGCAACAATTTTTCAACCTTGGGTTCTTTATCGATCAAGGAATGTTCGCGCCAATTTTCAGGTCTTTATCGTCTTTTTCGCTACTGTGGCAATTTAGCAAAAAGATTTGGTCCGTTTTGCTAGGAATATGTCCAACTCATTGGCATGTTAACAACGAGACGGGGTGAAAAAGAAGTTAATAATAGATGTTTGAAGCTCTTTTCATATAAGTGAAACTAACCAAAAAATATTTGAGCATTACATGCACTGTAACCATTTTTTGGAAAATCGAAAATTAAAAAGGTCCAAAATGACCTACTCGGCAGTTGCAGTGTTAAGCAACATATTGTTTCCTTGCATTGATTTTAATGCAAATTAATTCACACCCGACGTAATTATTTATAAATTATTTTCAAAACTGACATGTTGATATCATACATACCGAACGCCCACTATTCCAAGTAAAACACTTAAGGGAATGCTTGGTAAAAAAATTATCATTATTTCAAGAAAAAAAAAAGAACAGACAAAGAAAAAAAATTTTTTTTAATAATTAGTAACAAATAAAAAATAATAATAAACACTTTGGGAATAATTTCAGTTCATTAATCTAAATGCTTTAAGTTCCTCAGTTCGCTGTATCATCTATTGCTGAGTTATAGTTGATTACATATATATTTTTGATTAATTGCAAACTTTTTAACAATTGTGACGTCATTGTTTTCTGCGAAAACGCATCACCAAATAAAAGGCAAATGCAAATATGATGGCCTAGAAAAGAAAAAAGAAGATAAATAAAAAAAAAAGTTAACGCAATCACTGCAAATTATGCTAAAAGCAGACACTGCCCAGGTGTGCGAAATCCATACCCACTAGACAAGACAAGAGGTATGAAATTAATTAAAATTTTTGTAATCATTTAGTAAAATCCAAAAGAAATTTCACTTTCATTGATAATCTTCCCTAATTAGCAGTGTGTAGCATTTGATTGTGAGAACTCCGAAGGCGGATAAAAACTCTTACAGGTTTACTTTATCTACAATATTTCTCAAGAGAAGCGTCTTTCAATATAAAAAAGAATTTCCCCAAATCCATTGGAGTTAGCTGAACTTCGAAGAAGTCTTGACAATAAAGATTTGGAAAACAGAGCAGTGAGAACTCCGAAGGCGGATAAAAACTCTTACAGGTTTACTTTATCTGCCATATTTCTCAAGAGAAACATCTTTCAATATAAAAAAGAATTTCCCCCAAACCCATCAAATTTAGCTGAACTTCCGACAAGTCTTGACAATAAAGATTTGGTAAACAGTTTCGAAGGCATACATAGCACCCTTGCGAATTTAAATTTTAGCTTTACTTCATTCGTGAAGAGAAACATGACTGCATTAAGGCATCGCTCCACACTTCTACACTCCGTTTTTTCCTTAATGTGACCGTAGCCTCAGAGGAGAGATTATTGACCATCATCACTGTGATGATCAGAAATAATTGAGCAAAGAGGAGCATTAGGGCCTGGGCTCATCTACTGTACATTTCCTATCTTTCTTTCTAATATGCCAATCGCGTAAGGAACGTCTCTTGTACGTGTAACATGAAGATGGTCAGGCAGAATTGGCAAAAGGGTTTTTAAACTTTTAATGTTCCTATGACTAAAAGTAATCAGTGATATTTAGTGGAAACTGGTTCATTCAAATCCTCTTAGAGGGTTTCACCACATCCCAATGGAGACGTAGGACAAACAAGATGAAACTCACAGAATTCTAAGAGCATCTTATGGCACACGTTCACCACATCCCAATGGAGACGTAGGACAAACCACATGAAACTCACAGAATTTTAAGAGCATCTTATGACACACGTTTCGAGAAGTGTGTATATGTATGTACGTAATTATACAGATATAAATAGTCATGTATGTATATATGTATATAGGCTTTTTCTCAAGGGCGCACTTGCAGCGCACTGCCAATTGACCTGAGTCGTGCGACATTCGGGTAAGACCATCACGCTCGCCCATTCAACCACCTCAAGATAGGCTCTTATTAAGCTGCATAGTACTGCACGCCCTGTCCCCCAATGATATTCGTAGTTGGAATGTCGTCTTCACTTGGCTTTGTTCAGGAGTACTCAGTCGTTCAAGAGACCGACGCACTTCTTCCAACTTTCGGCGCATATATATATATATATATATATATATATATATATACGTATATTGCTTGTGCATGTACATGTATGTGTATACAGAAGATAAGGCTCAACATATATTTTCTCAGAATTCTCGTAAAAGTTTGACCATTAACTGTGCGTGACTCAATATTGGCAGTGAAATAAAAACTTCTTTTAATTTGCTTTTTCTTCTTCTCGCTCCGGTTGTAGGTTTTAAAAAATGCTTTTTGATATAAACGAATAAAGATGCTTACCGTGTATGCTAAATTTCCCCACGCACTGTTCGAGGAATAATTGAAAATTTCTAAGAATTTCTTCTGAGCAGCGGCAATGCATCCAATTTCGTAGGGTGATGTCGTCATTTTTCGATAACAACTGGCTGGATATGGGCGATTTATGTCAGCATAATCGTTTGGACCAGTTTTGCCGCAACATTTGTACTAAGCAAATGAAATGGATTTCAATTAAAAAGCATTTTGAAAACAAAATTTATATCGAAAACAAACCGTTTCTTGAGTTTTATCCATTGCACCGGGATTTTGAATTTCATCCAACCACGTTCTTTCAACATCGGCGGTGGCGAAATCTTTAATGGCGTCCGAATCAAACGCATATGCTTTTCTAATTATTTGCGATACCAACGAGGCCAATATAATGACAGTGTACTATAGCGTCAATGAAAAGATTTTGATTTATTTGACGAAGAGTAACGAATGCAAACCTCGTTCTACAAACCGTTGCAGTCATCCAAAAATGTTCGCGACAAATACCACAACAACCTAGCATAGCGGCAAAGAAATTAACGCTGCCCAGCACATATAAATAAATCACATAAGCCGGTGGTGCCGTTTGCAAAGATACAGTAGCCAAGGCAATCACCAGAATACCCAAAACCTATTAATGACACATTTGTCTCAATAAATTTTTAGTTTTATTGTTATTAATAATTTCATTTTATGGTAATTAAAAGCAATTATTTTAACTGCTATGAGTGAGCGACGTCGATAATTTATTATACACAAGACGTCTTACCAATTGTGAAAACAAGTCATGATTGGTTCTCTTATGCGAAAAAGCGATTAATTTATTATAGACCGGCAAAAAATATTTGGTTTCAAGCATTGTTCACCATATTTTCCACATCTTCCTGCCAAAATATGAACCGCGTGCAGACAGAACAACCAAACTTTTGGGATTGTCTACAATCTGTCATGTTTTCGCGTTTCACGTTTCAAAAGTGTGGGAATTGCTTAGACAAGCAATAAGTCATCCGTGTGAAAAAAACCATTAATTGGAGTGAAGAATGTGTGCTGAGTACCAGTGGGATTGTAGCACATTCCAGTTCGATGCCGTTAGCGTTTCCTGGACAAATTTTGCAATATCCGGCTGATTGGCGTCCCGCTAAAATTTCAACCTACATTTTGGCATATTGCGGCTTTCTTCCTTTAATGTACGACGTCATCGCTTAATTTTTTTCAACAACGGTACCCAGCGAGTTCTTTGTTGGCTTCGAGCCGCTGATATATATTTTATGCATATATATAATATATGTATATATGCTATGTCCAGCTAATCCCCTAACATTTAGATGCCAAAAATATTTGACCTTACTGACGCTGTTAGCACTGTTCCTCGTCTGCACTATATTTTTTTACACTTCCAATCTGGCATTATTTCCAATTTTCATCATCTATCACAATCCAGCAGCCGTCCCTCCTTCTAGCTTCTTGCATTTGGCATCCTTGTACCCATCAAGATAGGATGAGGGATATATTCCTTTCGTTGAAACATTTGTAACACCGTCCGTCGAATTATCGACTTCAAATTTGGTAGAAACATTCGAAATTCTTGCCTATTCATTGGCATTGAAGACGAGCCGAGCCTACAGTACAACGCAAACACTGCTTTTTTCAAAAGCAATAAAATTTGCTTTTTTGCTCATTACTCGTAAACTACAGCAGATAAATATACAAAAACTTGAACGTATGTTCTATGAGAAATTCCATAGCACATGTACACAGCTGGGAAAAATTGACTACGCCTTCCCAATATTATAATGCATCCAGATTTAATTTCTTTTCAATACTTTTGTAGCGCGGAGGAGCAAGCTCCAGAAACCCCATAAAGTACATAAATTCCTGGTTGCGTCAGTTTCAAATTCGCAATACACCTAGACATGTCCGTCTGATCACAAGTGCATCTGTCCGTTTGACCAATTGTGTAGTAGATTTTAAAAATTAACGAAAGTGGTCAAAGGAACAACAAAAATGAAGTCGCGCCATGCGCTAGAACGTCCGCTAACGATTTGTTATATCGATCGGGTATATTCACCTACGACATAAGTGTCTGTGTTGTTCTAGTAGTGGGTACGTTTGTTTCTCGTCTGTGGTTGCTGCGTGGTGTTCAGAAGCACGAGAATTAAGAAAGGATTTTAAAACTTGGGGCGTATTTGCGCCTGCACTATGTGCAAGGAAACATTACTTTGTGCCCATTGTAAATGACATTCAAGTAAAGTCTGATGAAACTATTTAGCAAGACCATCTAGAACCTCATGCTGCCAGTTTACGTATTATCAGAGCGAAATACTTTTGTAACTTTTACGCTTGCTCTCGGAGAGTAATCTTTGCTTTTGTAACAAGTAAATCACACAGTGTGCCACATAATGTATGGTATTTGATGTATGAGATATCGTATGTGCTACACGATTTATCATACACGATATATGACGTATGTGCGTGTGATAATGTATGATAATGTAGGGCTCTAGTGTAACAGGGTATGTCTAGGGTGTTGAATTTGGGTTACTTGCCAATTTTGATTTCAACATTTTTTAAGTTGTCAATGACACTTGAACGCTTGAATCAAAAATTAAAAGAAGAATTGGTTTTGTTTGAAGCGAGTCAAGATATAAAAAATGCTTATGCAAATAATGAAAAATAAAGAAACAATCAACAATTGTTAAAAATCTTATAAACCAAATAGAAAATCTTAAGCGCTTGTAGATATATTATATATGATATCATATATATGATATATATGATATTTTATTTATGATAATATGCGATATATGATATGGTGTGATATACTTGCTAAGCTTAAATTCGTGCTTCTGTTTTCAATCCATATATAACAATACACATATATACTGTCTGTCCGTCGATCTGATATGTCTAAGTGATCTCACGGGTTTAAAGCTAAGACCAGAAGAGGCCCTATAATGTGCGAATATTTATAAGTATGTAATAAATTTGTCTGAATTTGTCTGTTCGGCTGTCCATCCGCTAGCCATCTGTTTTACAAATAATACGGGATTAAAACTTGGCACATAAAAACCTCCTGATATGCTTGGTCATATTCTCGTACAATTCCTGGCTTACGACTTCGAAACACATAAAAATCCCTACATGTACATAATTCAGAATGTAATTAATCGTATCTATCGGTTTGTAACCGCGTCTTCTAAAAACTAACAAGCTTTCGTTTCACAAAATTAGTGATGGAAAACTGAAGCCTTGATCTCTAAATCAAGCTTGAAACTCTGTTGTGTTGTCTATCCAACAAAACCCTTACAGTTAGGTAGCGCTCATTAAATATTCACAGTAGTGTTGTCATATATATATATATATTTTTTGGTTGGTCATGCACGTGTTCATATTATAAACATGAGTTTTATTTTATACTTTTGAATATTTATGCGAGTAATGACGTCACTTAGAGAAATCTATTAATTATTTAATTCAAATAAATATTTTTTTGCACAACATTTTATCGCAAATTTTAATTGCTAAATACCTTGACGCGTAGGTGGAGATTTGGGTGTGTGTGTTTTTGTTTCTTTTTTTACAAAACTCAAACAAATCGATTACTTACTGCCAACACAGCGTTCATCGCATTCAGAACGCATTTCATAGCACCCGAAGGACAACCCATTTTGATTTTTTTGATTTTTATTTACTTTTTATTTATTTATTTACTTTTTTTTTTAATTAAAAAATAATTGTATTGATTTTGATTATGTATTATAAAAATTAAATAGCACGGGCTCACTTTTAACAAGACTTTTTTAGAAAGACAACAACAAAAACAATAATTTTATTAAAAATATTTAATATTTTAATTTTTTTTTTTTTTTCCAGTTAAACTATACACAAAAACTTGGGAATTATTGTAAAAAAATATATATATAAAATATGTATACGTATGCACGTATGTTTTAGACACGATGTACTGTGTGAGGCGATCACTAAAGCGTCTCTAAATATTGCGAATGCAAAAATTTGTGTAGAAACCGTACCTTCGTTACATTACATTTAAGTGCACATACGCCAATATGTAAATATACATACATACATACATACATACACACACACATATATATATATATATATATATATATATATACATATGTATAAATTTATCGATAAAAATAACAGAGATTTAAATTAAATACACTTAAAAACCTATGTTAAAAAATTAACAGACAGATACTGTTACGGTCTTTGGAAGGTTTTGCAAAAATAAAATTCGAATATAAAAAATTGAGTAAAAGTTTTTCACTGACTGCGAGTGAATAGTTTTCTATTAATATGTAATTTATGAAAAAATTCTTCTTCTTTAATATAAATAATATTTAGGGTTACAGGACAGCTCAGACCGTGCTCTGCCGATAATTCGATAAATTAACGTACACACGTAAACTACAATAAAGAACAAAAAGTAAATTCCTTTAGAAAAGTATAATAACTGAATAGCGTAAAAAGAAAAGAATTCTTTTTATTATTCATTTATGATAATTTGATCATTCTTTTGAACGCGATTTTCTAGACTCTTTCCAAAATAATATGATGCCGTGATGCCAAGGGCCTGTAATAAATAAATATATTTATGCATAAGTGTAACAATCAAACAAATTATTCAACACGAAAATGTCAATAACACTTTAAAAGGAAATGTTTGATTCCCACCCCAGCCAAGGCTAAAGCCTTTTCAATATGACGTAAATGTATTGCAACAAATTCAAAGAAAGGAATTATTAAAAAAACGCTTTTATATTTCTCAGTATATTTAGCCCTTCAGCTAAAGATACTTCAATTCAAATTTAGAGTTGACCCCCGAAACTATTTCGATACGAAAGCTTGCTATAAACTCTTCATATACTTTGGGAGCAAGTAAAAGTCGGAGAAAATAGATCAATACACTTTATCCATGCCTTTTGCGCTTTAAGCATCGCCTAGTGTCAAGGTGATCCCCGACTAGTAATGTCTTGAAGAAAGCGGTTGTCAATGCGAAGGCAGACCGTTTTTTAGAAATCTTCTGATTCAAAAGATTCCCTTCGAAGCCATGGCCGTAGAAAAATCAAAGGGATCTTTTAGCAGAGCCGGCCTTTTCTCTTAGTTGCAGAGGTTAAAAGAAGTCGTGTCAGCATGTTTTTCTCGGCCTTTAGCACATCGATGCTACCTTTGGTGTTACGACAGACAATTTAATTGAACAAGTGTAAGGCAGCGGTCTTGTAGAACTTGTGCGATTTTTCTAATGAATCTTTTTTGTTGACTATAAAGATATCTTCCCCCCCCCCGCCCCCTTATTTCTTCCCCCTTCCCACTTCACCCCCCTACATTAACATATTTTCTCAACACTGATAAGAACAAGTTTCAACTAAGGTATGCATGCATATACATAATGCATGCTTATATATATGTATATATATGCTTATAACTTTCTGTGAGGCACAAACATTCCGCGAATCTAACATAGCTCTAGTCTTGGGTATCTTGGGTCTCTTACCTCCAAAGCCACTCCAGCCACTAAGCATAAAATAAGATAATCACTGTGATCGTCGACAAATTTTACAGCGCTAGTGAGACAACCTTTAGTAAAAATATTATAATCGTGAGTACAGTCTTGCAGTCTGCAACAGCTTGGGGGCAAAACATCATCGTCATCTTGTAAATAGTCTTGAGGACTATCCTTGCCGCAGCATTGATACTGTTGTATAGCAAAAAGACTTAATTTTTTTAAAACACTAAATTTCACAAAGAGAAAAATCAACTGACCTGCATTTGCACACCAAACATTGAATCGGGCTTGATAAGCTCTTGTTCCCATACCTTCGCTACTCGCTCGCCAGTCATTTCAATGAAATCTTTCTTCATAGCAGCAAAAGCGATCATGAAAACTGTCTCACAAAAAATAGATAAACCTGCCACGCCCAAAAACTGCAATCAAAAGTTTTCACGCAAAGCATAAGCGGAAAGATTTTTTGTATTTTGTAATTAATTTTATATTTACCGTTATCGATAGAATATGCGACTCACGCATAGCCGTGAAACAGCCCACACCAGCGACTCCAAAAACCAAAAAGCCAATTAAAGTAATAATGTAAGCACCTGTTGCAGTCCCAGCGCCACCCAAAACCAATACTCCAATCGATATAATTCCCACGGCATTCAACTGACAGCAAAAATGAAATGAGAAAGAAAAGGAAAAATAAGACGCAAATATTCATTCCAAAGAGCTTTGGCTACATTCTATTTGCTTGCCTTACATTTAAATTGAATTGATGTAAATGTTGGTTTTGTAGTCGAAAAGTTATTCTTTTATAATTACATACATATATGTAATATTTATGTAATATATCTAGAGTTTCAATAAACCTGATTGCCTTACTTGCTATTGGTTTAAGTCTTTAGTGTTGGAATTTATTTCTTTGGTTAAATTAATAATAACAATAATAACAGTTTGTATATGTATTTGTTACTCTTTTGTCAATATGTATATAATAATAATAATAATAATAATAATAATAATAATAATAATTATAATAATATTGATTACCGGTAATTATAATAATGCATAATACCAATAATACCAGTAATCACTTTATAGAGTCCAAAGCTTTCCCAAATTGTTGGCTCATTAGCATAAAACTTCCACTTTGGTCACTTAATTATCGTTCAGCTTTAAAAGGAGAATTGTGTAATGAATTATTTTTGGGTAATTTTGTGCCCTACACTACTTGTACTACAAGAGTATATTAAGTTTGTGCAAATGTATGCAACACACGGAGGGACATCAAATAGATCCACCTTGTATTATACTCAGACTCTATTTCTAAATTAGTTGCGAATTCAATCAATCAATGTCCGAATCAATTTAAACTTGTCTGTCCATCTGTTCGTATCGGCTTCT